>JANIPN010199860.1:0-16542 GCA_027478595.1 Erythroxylum anguifugum | reverse complement strand
GCTTTGGTGGAAATTTTAATATTAATTTTTCGATGTATAATCGTTCAAACGTTTATTATAATCGCGAAATAGGTTTTGGAGCGCGTTGTTCGTTCTGAAATAAATAATTTACTGGAAGTTAATAAAGGCTCGTACGAGCAGGATTTTATATACGGTTATCGCTTATTTTAAATTATTAAAAAATTTTTTCCGATGCGTGGATTTGTGGTTAAATTATTTTAAAATTTTTCGTCGAATTTTAATTAACTAAAATATTTTAATTTTCGCACGTATATATATTTTATTAAATTATTTATTTATGGCAAAAAATATTAAATATAGTATTTAATAGTATTTATTTACTATATATATTATTAGCGATATATAACACTTTAATTTATTAAATAAAATAAAATGTAAAAATTAAAAAAAAAAGAAAAATTTTTTAATAAAAAAACGTTTTAATATATTATATAATCGCTGGTGACAGTATATAATCGTTAATATATTAATTATTTTTATATATAATTTATACTGTAATTTTTAGGTTAAATTATTTTAATATATTTAAAATATTTTAATTTTTATTTTATTAATATACCCCGCCGATTAAACGTTGATTAATTTTAATTTAAAGTTGGTGGGGTAGGGAGTTATATTTTAAAATTATATTTTACAATTTTGTCCTAGTTGTATGTATCGCCCGCCGTAATATGCCATTCCAGAAGACGCTGGCGCCCTCGCGGTGTTTCAGCCGCAACGCTCCACGTTCGAAACATGGCCTTCGCTATATTAGCTCGGCCATCAATGCCGACACCTTGGATTTTGTTTCCATTCTCTGCCAATAATCATCCAACATTAAGGTCAGTTTCAATCCTATAAGTATCAGAGACGCCCTGTATTTGGCTACTCCGCGAGATAAATGGGAGTAATGTAAAACATGAATGCGGCACATGATAGGATTGAAGGAATTTAGCGGAGAGAAAAAAAGATCCTTTCGTTCTTAGCTCTCAGGAGCGATGGAGCTCAATTTACAAACTCGACCTGATAAAAAGAGGAGAGCCTGCCTCTTCCCGGGCTTTGATTCCTACAGCTGTGGCTAAATTCTTTCTACCTACTCCTAAGTTTGACTGGTTCTCTACAGTTTACCTGGGCCTTGATACAACCGCATATTCTGTTACAGAATGAAGGCTTTCTATTACCTCGTTCTCGTCTCTAGCGTTAGTGCACAAACCATTACCGTTGAATCATTGAATGAGGAACAAGTATGCACTCGAACCGCGATCGTCTTCGTAATCCCCATGATCTAAGCTGACGTGCAGGCTACTAGTGTTAGATCTGCCCTACAGTCTTACGCGACAAGCATAGAACCAGATATATCGTCTATCGATGAAATACTCAGCGCTAGCACTATTGACCCCGGAGACGACCCTTACCCGGGTCTAAGCTATAGTTTCGATGCCCCCAACACGATCGAATATGCCGTATACACTTTAGTCGTCAACGAAGTGATCACGAGCACCGCCGAGGCCACAGGTGCTTTGGAGACGTATGTGTCATTTGCTCAGAGCGTGGCTAGAGCCCAGGCCAGCATCTTCAATTCGATGGGCTCCCCCGGACCCATGTCCGATACATCTGGCTCCGATGCATCTGATTCTAATTCGTCTGAGTCCGATGCACCTGATTCTAATTTATCCGAGTCCGATGCACCTGATTCTAATTCATCCGAATCCGATACACCTGGATCAAACACGCCAGACGCCGATACACCTGACTCTGACGCATCCAGCTTTGCGGTTGTCATGAGTGGGTGGACCAAAGCGATAATTGCATCAGGTCTTGCGTTTGTACTAGTTTAAGTTCAAAAAATTTGAAGGTACTATAAAGTTGGATGGAGTTTACAACTTTATTTTTACATATGCTGTGGATTAGGCGGCGAAATAACAATTTTAAGTTACAAATTGAACTGATCATTTAATTCCTGTTCCTATAAATTCATGTCAAGATGTCGTAAATACCGAATACTATACTCTAAATCACCGATGCTATTTGCTCACCCCTGAAACTAAATGGTGAGGTTTACGACATCGTCTGCATCCGGGTTCGCCAATCTGCCTACTCTAGAAAAAAGCCAGTACATAAAAGTGCTTGGCGATTAATCAGCCCGATCCCAGAAACTTCCTATTCGGTATAACTGTCGGTACCTATAATCCGATTCTAGCCCTAGATCCCGTTATGGTCGAAGAGTTGTACCAGTACGGAAGGATGTCTGACTGAATGTCTGTCTGGAACACTACCAGGGATGGACTGTTAGGGTGCTACTAGGGTGTTGATAGGGTGTCTACTGTTGCTTGTTTTTGCTTGTATAGCTTCATATTTACCCCTTTAGGAAGCTTTCGAGGACAATCATCGGATATACAGACCTCAACTTGTGCGTTGCAGACCGGCACAGGCATATTTCACTAGTAGCGGGATACATAGTACATCTCTCCGCGCTAGAGGTCGCAATGTGGATCTTCTATCTCCAAAACAAATTCAAATCAGTGGATTCGATCATGGCACTCGTGCCTCGCGTTGGAGCTGGTAAAGGTTATGTCTGCCATAACGAAGGTGCGCCAGGCAGAGATATTTTCCGGTTTTTGCTCGGGCGGCGTAGCCGCCAGCGCCTAGAGTTTGCTTGGATTTACTTGGTATTGGGGGTTGGCCTGAGGCACATATTTTTCATTCTAATATGAATTTCTACTAAGGCGAGGCTTATCTTTCATTAATTATTTTAGGCGTTAAGCGAGAGGAAAATATCCATGTCACAGCGGTTACCCAAAGTCAATTTGGGCAAGGAGTGTATCTTACTACTCCATAATTTTGCTTAAAATTCACGGTAGCCACCTTCGTATCCTACGTGCCTATTAGCTGGGAGGGCGTGGCAGGTGATCTCAGCCGCGGCGTAGAGAGATGCTGCGTACCAATCGTTAGTAGGCGTGCTCGTTCGGAAGCGCGTAGACTGAAGGGGCCTGTTGCGACTTATCAGTATGTGATTGTTAAAAGGCAAGGAATGTCTGCCAACATTTAAAGTGCAGGTTGATTTGACCACAACTTGTCCCGCAAGGTTCCGACTGGAATGTTTCGAAGAACTAATCTTTGCAGTTTTAAGGCCGGTGTTCTGGGTACCAAGCAGACGCCTAAGTTTAGAGACAGGTACAGCCGTGTCAAACGGAATACGAGCTGTACCTAACCGTAGAATATTTCAAAATAAGATACTGGCAATATCTGATCACCAGTCATTTTAAAGTGACACGTGGCGGATACACGCACCTAGCAAACAAGAAAAGGTGCATCGCACTAGAGACTTATATGGTGAGATCGCCGTTTTTCTCGCCTCGATCTTGCAACTTTTTATTGTGTTTCTATACCATGGCCACTACATTATCAGGCACTGCTCTGCTTGTTGTAATAATTGCAATTTTTTTCCTCTTCCGCGATGTAGATCGTCAAGCGAAGTACCTAGGGAAGTTCCCCTGGGTTGGTCGCGGCCCCGGCCTGATGTCAGCGATTTATGGCAACCTGAAGTCTATTAATGGAATGTATGGAATGGCCTTTGAAGGCTACGATAAGGTAGCTTAGCTTCCTCAATCTGCCTCTGAGTGTTTATGTTTAGTATTGTTATTAGTTCGCGAAACATGGAATTCCTTTTGCCATTCCCAGCCTTCAGAGTGGCCCCGTAATTATACTTCCACATACGGTAATGCACGAAGCATTGTCTGCACCAGAAACTGTTCTGGATACACGTGGCTTCCAGAATTCATTTATACATACCAAATACACCATTGCGGATAACCGTGTCAGTGCCAAGGAGATACATCACAATCTCATGAAGAGACATCTCAATTCACAGCTTCCTTGGCTCCTAGATAGTATGCACGACGAGCTCAGGTTAGCTTTGGAGGATGTTCTACCTGGATATCACGATGAAGCTAAGGAGTTCGTCATGTTTGAAGCATGGCAGAGAATTGTGGTCAGAATTATTTGTAGGCAATGTGTTGGGCTTGATCTCTGTATGTCAACCGGTGCAGCAAGTTGACAGTTTGCAAGTTTCATTCAATCACTAACTGTATGCCAGGTCGCGATGGAGAGTTTCTCAAACTCGCAGGATCCTTTTCCTTGAGTGTATTCGGGGCTGCTTCACTTATAGATCAAACCCCCTCGTGGTTACATCCTATAGTTGGCCCTCTCTTCTCCATCCCTGCTCAAAGAAACATCAAAGAAGCCACCCGAAAACTCTTGCCGACGATTAAGAAGAGAATAGAGATAGCAGAGAGGGCAAATAATGGTATTACAAAAGACGAAATTCCTGTAAGATCCGCTTAAGTCATTTAGAGATGGGGTTTAAGACTGACGAAGTTTCAGAATGATTTTCTTCAATGGCTTATTGAAAATGCAATGAAGAATGAAGACTTCGAGGAATTAGAACCTGAATTACTTACACGCCGTCTTCTTTTAGTACTGATGTCTGCCATTCACACCCCATCAACTACTATGACTGCAGCATTCTGCAACATGTGGAGCTCAGATAACTTCAAAGACGTGATTTCGAAATTAAGAGAGGAAAGTGACCGGCTCTACGAAAGTTACGGATATAGTTGGACAAAAGAAAATATTGAACAGCTTTACCTCGCAGACTCGGTGTTTCGAGAATCTTTGCGTTTCACGCCTCAGCTATTGATTGGAGTACCGAGACGTGTTGTTGCCCCAGGTGGCATCACATTTGCAAACGGCATCCATATTCCGCAAGGCCCCGTGGTAGCGTTTCCCGTGGACCCTATCCCCTCCCCCGCTGGAAAACTGCTACACTTTAGTGCAACCTGGTTAGGCATAGTGCCCGAGCGCTGACTAAATAGTTTCTCCAATAAAAGCGTTGATATAATATATATAATAATAAATTATTAATTTATTATTTCGTTTTTTATTTATATTTTCTAATATTATTTATTAAAATATTATTTAGAGCAAAGCGCTTTTCGATAAATAATATAATATTTTTTAAATTATTTAAAGCGTTTATTAATATATATTTTATTAAAAAATACGCGCTGCAAATTTCGCCCTTTGCGTTTATAATTGGCGCATATTATAAATTTAAAGCCTTTTTTTTATTCGTATATTAATTTTTATAATTATTATTATAATTATTTTTATAATTTTACCCGCAGAACCTCACGCAGAACTTTTTTGTTACGAATTTTTTTAATAATAAATATTCGTATTAATAATTTTTTCCCGTATTTTATAAAAGCTTCGCAGAGCCTTAATATAAAATTAAAATAAATTTTACGTTTTAAAATTTTTTTACGTTTTATAAATATATTATTTTTGGTATTAAATTAAAATAAATAAATATTTATTATTAACGTTTATAAAAATTAAAAAAACAGCGTTTTTTAATTTTTTTTAAATATTTTTTCCGGGTTATAATTAGCCCGCAATTAATTAATTATATTAATTTTATTTATATAACGATTATAATTATTAATAATTTCAGGAATAAATAATTCCTTTTAAAAATTTTTATTAAAAGGGACGCGTATTATTTTAACGTTTATAAATATTTTTAAAGGGCGTTTTCTGAAACGAATAATTTTATTATTTAATATATATAAATTATTTTATTAAAACGTTATTAAATTATTTTTTTAAATTAAATTTATAATATATTTCGAAGGCGCTACGCGGGTTTTTTTATAATTTTATTTATATAAATTATTAATATTTTTATTTTTAATTTTTATTAAATTTTTATATACCCTAAAATTAATTTTAATAATATTAAATACGCCAAATTCGAATTTATAAAAGTATTTTATAAAAATATTATTTATAAAAAAATTATTTAATTATACGTGATAAAAATTTTTTATCCGTTTTAATAATAAATTTAAAAACGTTAATATAATTATTTAAATATTATTTAATTTTAAATTTTTAATTTTTTTTAAATTAATTATTTCTTTGCCTTTTGCGTGAAAAAATTATATATAAATATATTTATATTGGGCTAAAACCTATATTTTAAAGTTATTCGGAATCGGTTTTATTTTAATAAATATTATAATTTAATATCGTCCAGTGTATTTCGAAATAATTTTATTAATTATTAAATACGTCCCTAATATATAATAAAAGCGCGTTAATTAATTAATTAAATTATTAATAATTTTAACACGCGTTTAATTTTAAAAATTATTAGGATTATCAGCAGAAAATATTAAATTAAAATTTTTAAAACGATTAAACGTTATTAAATTATATATTAAAATATAAAACGCCTGGGTATTAATCGCTGTCGATTAATAAAAATTAATTAAATTTTATTTATAAAACCTTATATAAATATAAATATTAAAAAATATTTGTAATTCGCCTGAAAAGGTATTTATAAATTGGCGCGAAAAAATAATTATTTTTTATTTATTACGCTTGTTTTTTAAATATTAATTAATTTAATTTATTATATTATTAAAAATTTTATTTATAAAAAATAAATAAAAAAATTATAAAGGCGATGAGGCTGCGTTTAAAAATGGGTTATAAATAATTTTATATTTTTTAATACGCAGCGGCTGGAAGGTTAATTTAATTGCGTTTTAATTAATTAATTAAGGTTTTTTTGGGCGTGTAGTTATAAAATTATAACGTTTAGGGATAATTAATATTATAATATTATTTTTATTATTTTAAAATATTATTTGGAAATATTTTAAATACGTTTTTAAATTTTAATTTATATAAAAATTTTATATAAAAATTTAATATTTTTTATTAAATTATATTAAAATTTTTTTAACCTATCAAAAACTGTATTAAAATGTAGCAGTTTTCCAGCGGGGGAAGGGATATACAGAGACGACAGCTTTTTTCCGGATGCCAATCGCTTCGATCCGTTCCGATTTGTCGATCCCGCCATTAAATCTGGAAACAATGTTCGCAGCAACAGCCAGACAACTTCTGGTTTTAAGGGAATACCGATGACTACTCTAACAGATGACTTCTTTGGCTTTGGTCATGGAAGGCATGCCTGCCCTGGTCGATTTCTCGGCTCAATGTTAATGAAAATGATGTTAGCACACATAGTCATAAGTTATGATGTTGAATTGAAAGGCGATCCGAAAGGTGCGAACTTTTTTGGGCTATCTATACCCTCACGGACCGTAAAGATGGTTTTGAAACCGCGTAAATAGCTAGAAGGTCAGTGATTATGTTCAATTAAAAGCTGCGAGAACACAGCCCATTGAAGGGATTATATAGCAGCTGATAGGCATTATGTATGGAACTTATACTACAAGCAATGCTCGAGTTTAATGAAGTAGAATACTGTCGTGTTGAAGTGTACTATGTAATTAAAACATTACCACAACCTGTTCATTTCTCTAGATAGCATTAAGATAAACTTAATAAATCCACTAGCTTTTGGAGTAGGAACTGACAGCGCTAGCAACGTAAAGGCAAATCTTAACCAAACATAATCGACTGTAGCCTTAGGTTCAACCTCAGCCTTCAATTATCAGGAATAACACCGGTCGCTTCCCCAAGACGCTGAAGAAGTAAAGTGTCGAGGTATTCGTTGATAGCAACTATAGTTTCATCCTCCCACTTCGCAACGTACGCATAATCAATATTAATAGCCGTTCCTGCATCGAAGGCAGTGAGTCAAATTTACCACAGCCTAGAGAACTATTCATTACGTACCGTTGACAGTCACACCTCCCCGGCCCTTGATTTCCGTGAATGACCAATCGCCATTCTCACCATCAGAGAAGCTGTTTGAGACCGTATAAGTAATAGGTGTTTCTATAGCCTGCCCAAGAGCGGGGGCAAGTATCGTAAGATATTCGGATTGATTATATATCCTGTTGAAGTAGCCACTGCCGGGAATGTTCCATACAATGTTCGGCGCGGTATAAGTCTGGACCCACTCGAGGAGACCCGAATTGATCTCGGTGTAAATTTCCGCAATGCGCTCTGCAGATGGAGCAGAAAGGCTCATAGGCAGCGCTGTAAGAAGAGTCGCTGCTACCGCGAAAGACTTCATATTGGCGAAATTGGAATGGAACTACTACAGTGTCTGGTTTAGCTGAAGGTGATGAAAGTTGGCTCAACTATAGACTGGATGGACGAAGCAACCCTTCTGATCGGGACTATTTATATTTTTATCGAGTGAGATGTCAGGCGATGAAGCTTAGAAATTGCACCACCTGCAATAGTTGCTAATTGCAATTTCTACTAACCACGGATCCATGAATGCCTGCCCCAATTCCATACTCCTATATAGACAAGGTACAACGACAAACCCTCACTGGCTTCCATTTGTCAAACCCGGACGATTTCTTTGCATCAATGGATCTGTGTAGTAGCGCTGACGGTTTTCGAGATTGTTCTTGTTGGTTATCATTGGTAATCACCAGTACCAACGGCTCAGAGTTCATCCGGTTCACCTACACCACCAACAAGAAGTTCGTCCGAGATTGGCTGAAATAACAGTACGTCCCACGTGGTTGACACAGGAGATCCGTGTTAGTAAAGTCCAAGTTTCATGCCGTCGCACCGGACGTGGAACTAAGGCGTTCATAAGTTCCGCTTACGTGACCCCACGCGCAGAAGATCAGCTTGGTAATCCCGCTTAGCGAGCTTCGCTCCGGTGTTGCGTCACGCTACTCTAGCAGCCTACCAACGCAGCCGAATCAACAAATAAACCCTTTCGAGATCTCGCAGACGGCGGTTCGGTACTTGGGGAATAAGTTCGACGACACAGTTTGCTCGTTTTGGTCGCGATCGCGGGCAATTGCATCAATAGAGGCTAGCCTGATGGAGATGCCGCTGGCCGAGCTACTGATTCTCAGTATTTTTACGCGAGTAGTTCTTAGTCGAGCTGTAGTACTCCATCTACGCAGCGGCACTGCACATGAATACGCGAGATAAGTGACGAGGAATTCCTGATGGTGCGTTGTCGACGATGGAGCTCATCGGCTCCGATATGGCTATATTCTAATTCTGTAGCTTGCTTGTCATGTAGAAGGAAGATGGAGACTCGTACTTGTAATGTGGAGAGCCATTGGTATATTACTCGAGCTCCAAGTGCGGTCCTCTAACGATTCCGTGGATCGCAAATACTTTGGGCCAAACTCCACGACTTCTGGATCTGCGTCCGGGTGGCCATTGGGACGAGAAGTAAACTCAATCGATATGCTAACATTTTTTAATCTAAGAAGCTTCGCGTTACCTTTCTGTAACAGAAACTTCATCGACAAGAGGCAAGCTGGGCTATTCTTCCACTTTCCGTGCTGAACTCGCTTCAAACTACTAATAATGCTCAGATAGCCCAGATCCCGCTGTAGAATCTTAACTATATTATAGTCCTCATCGCTTCTGTTATATTGTCCAAGCTACTTGGTATCTTTATCAGCACGAACTACAGTTGGACCAGTGGAGATAGGTCCCCGAGTGGAAAAGATCACAGAAGGTAAGTTCACAAGGCGCTACGCGGGATCAGTACAAGTTAATGAGTGGGGAAACCGAGCGCATCGCCATCCCAATTGCTTGAATATTTTCATTAGCGAAGATGAGCGTCAAAAAGGTGCACCAGTGGAATTGCATGTCACAGCGATAGTAACTTGTCCTGGGCCCATTCAGGCGACAGTACGGGTCCGCGCTGACAACATTTTCCACCTACTAGCCTGGCCATGGTCCGCAGACGACCCAATTCTTCTACAACCGGGAATTGCCTATGGTGAAAAAGTACGAGAAACAGAGTTCGACTTCTCCGATCTCACGTCGGAGGAATGGTGCCGAATGGTTACCCCGGATCTCGAGAAGCGGTTTGTTTTTCCAGTTGTGGTATGGAGATAATTGCTAACTTATCCTCGCAATCAAAGACAACAGATCCACAGTAGGCAATAGCATTATGGCAATATATGAATGTCACGGCTCATTACAATGAAAGCTGTATTGGTGAACTATTGCTATTCCTAAAACTCAAATCCTCAGCCAGCCACTTCCCTGTTTCATCCTATTCAAGCACAACTTTCAGCTGGCCATATAGCATGATGTGTATATAGAAACAACCATTTATGTCTTAAAGACGTAGCAAACAAAGCTTTGGAAGATATGATATTACGTTTTTATTCTGTGAGGCTGCCAGTGCAAACTCTAGTACTTTTGATTCAGTTCAAACTTCAGCCCATGGCCTTAGCAATCAATAGGGCAAGCCCTTTTGATTGCATAGTATGACAATACAATACTACGTCTAATTCGTCATGTTTCGAGTGGCTAGATTACAGTCGTTAATGACGGCAAAGATTTGATTTGCGATTACATGAGCTGCTGTTCTTTAGCTATGCCCTGAACAAGCCTCATTTAAAGCTACCGCGACATAAGCAGTCTAAGAGAGTACATCAGGTCAAGTTTTGCTGTTATCCAACAACTGGATGGGAAGTTATTTCAAACTTGGCGAGGCCATCCTAGCAACTGCATGCTACAACAATTCGTCTACAGAGATAAGCTTACATCCCCCCCTTTACGTACATTTGTGGTTTATACTGCGTGCGGTGGCTGTCGCGATTTTAGGAGACAGACGCAATGGTTGTCACACCACCACCATAAGGGATTGTTAAAGTCCACACATGAAAGCTTCAATGTATTGCGTTACTTACAGATAATATGTTACAACTTTGGATGGATCAGTTAAATCTTAAGTTAGTTGGAGGTGGTGTATGCAGAGAAATGTGTATCGATCAATCTAGCTAGGGAAGCTATTCAGTTACTATATACTTGAAAACTCGCCACAGCTTCCGCAAGCCCCTCCATTCCATGAAGCACGACGTCAAACTCCTTATCGACTCCGCTTAGATCTTCATGCACATCGTCCGTGTCCCGGTGTATATACACTGTTCGCATCCCCACGTTCTTCGCACCCCTGACATCGTACGCGTGCGCGGCAACCAGAACGCACTCCTCTGCACGCCGCCCGATCAGCTCCAAGCCCCTGAGGTAGGGTTCCGGCGCAGGTTTGATTTGCCCAAGCATCTGACTAGACATGAGCAGATCGAAAGAGAGGCCCGAGGAGCGGATCAAATCGAGCTGCAAGCGCGTTGTTCCGTTGGCGTGTACGAAGAGCTCTATACCAGGTAGCGCTGCGCGGAGCTGGGACAGGGCGGGGGCGACGTCAGGCCATGCCGGCTGTACGTGCCAAGACGCTATCGCCGCGCGCTTTGTCTCTGGAGAAGAATCGAAATGAGACGAGAGGGAGGAGAAATCCGTAGATAGGTAGGGATCGGAATATGTAGAGGTGGAGGAAGAGGAAGCGGAAGAGGAGGGAGGCAGGAGCATAGAATCTAGCACTCGTGCAAGCGTGACGTCGATATTCTCGGTTGGTAGTCCCGCTTGTAGGCGTCGGTCATTTTCATAGAAGTATCTAACGCGCCAGGCCAGGGCAAACGCGCAACGTTCTGCGTGAGGAATAGACTGAGGGAGACCAGCTATGACTGCGGTGCACCAGTCTAGGCAAGTCCCCATGAAGTCGAAGAGGACAGCTTTGATAGGTGAATGTTCTTGTGCTCCCGATGCCATTTCGATACGTCTCCTCGAGATTAGGATCTTCTTCCAAATTATTTCTTTACGGAAACAAAACTTCTTAAACTTGTTATCTGAGGCTATACAGGCCTGAGGGTGGAAAGTGTAAGGATAGGGTGTACTAAACTAAGAAACAAGGAAACGGGATCGCACAGACTGGTTTACAACAACTTTACTATACCTGTTACCCATCTCCTCCTATACATTTATATTTTGGTCGCAGATTCCATTCTATGCGACTTTAGGAAAGTGCGGAACTGTTATGGCAAACGATGACTAAGGCGGAGGTACTAGGTTGTGTACGATAGAATAAGCAGGAGCGCATCATTAATATTTAGTTGCAAGGCGCGGCAATGACTTCCGTTTCCTATTAATAGTATGGGCTATTATCAAGAACTCTGAGAGGCCTTAATTGACAGTATTCATCATTAGCTGGCCTACGTTTGCCGTCACGCGGTCATAAGCATCTAGTGCATTGTGGATAGACTATAGCTATTGAATGATAAAGCGTTGGGAACGCTCCACGGGGTATCATACTATACATGTTATACGCGTAGTCATGCCATACGCGTATACATGTACCAAAACATGATGGGCTTTTGAGGAGTTGTTACCAGAATTTTGATATGTGTAACAAAGATCTCGTCCGAATTCTGTGGATGACACAGAAGCTAGGCCTTATCAGCCCTGCAATCATCCATTCATGTGACACGTGTACACAACGCCTAAGCAGCCACAGAGGCATTCAACTTCTTGCGTTTCTTTTCTGGCGGCGTTTCGGACTACTCGCAGTTCTCTTTTTGGGTCTCTCGGGGCTTTCTACCTGAGATATAGAAGTATCAGGAGTCGCATATTGCGTTTCGGCACGTTCTTCAGCATCCTTTTGGGTTCCTCGAAGAATTTCTAGTTCGGTCTGGGTCGTAGTGGAGCCTTGTATGTCTTGTAACAGCTCGGAAGGTCCGTGTGGCACAGGCTCGGAGAGTTCAAAATTCACACCGGTCGGTATATCATTGATAGCCGAGCAAATCAGTCGGTACAGTTCCGGCATCCAAATAGTGTAAAGGTTTATTGTAAATTGCCTTGATGTCCATCTCTCTTTTCCGTCAAGTACGGTAAAATCAAAGGCGTGGATAGTGCGGCGGTAAACTTGAGCTGGTCCTTTTTCATCCTCAATGACCGGATAGTAGCCGTATATCCTTACATTCCTATGATCATGCGATATAGAATAGGTGAGTAGCTCTCGATGAAGTTCTTTCTCGCGCTTGGCAAGCTTGAATAAATCAACTATTCCTCTTACCGCAATACCTGCGGCCTGTGCATTTTGCCGATCGGCAGTGTCTAACGCTTGTGCACCACATTTTATTTCACAGGTAAAACTCGGGAAATACATAAAATATGTAGCCATCAAAGCCGAGGTATCGTCGAGTCCACCAACGAAAGGTTCAAGCCTCTGGAGCTGGTCCTCCGTGAAAGCCGATCTGCCGAAACCAACGGAGTAATCAGGTTGAGGGCGTGGGCCTTTGATAGAGTTACAGTTATTCCATCCCGCATTGTGACTTTCAACCATATGCTCAAGATCTTTGAAACCACTATCGGCTAAGTCTTCAACAGAAGGAACAACCAGGCGAGCGATCTTATCGACCACTTTCGCTTCGTTTGCATCGCATCGTACCCTTTCACAAGTTGTCGCAAACATGGTATCTGAGAAACGTGACTCCTTGGGAGCCGGTTGTTCCCCCATTAGAAGTCTTCTACACATGTCAAGGGATCTTTTGCTCGGACCACTCTTCGCGTCGTGCATAAAAATGCCGGCAGTGTTGAGTAAGGTCTCGTATTTCGCCGTATTGTAAGGAATTCCCTTCTCTTCCCTTGGCCTCTGATCGCTAGGAGTGTTAGTCGCAGCGCTTTGTCGACGAAGAGAATTTGAGGACCTCTTCCTGGCCAAAGGTAATCCATCTCGGGCAATGTGGTTCGCGCGCTCCATAGCCAGAAACTGAGTATTTCCTTTTGAGCTCTGCCTCTCCGAGAGTTCCAGTAAATTTGCTCGCGTATTTTCGTCCTGCTCAAAATACTCCGCAGGCCACTTCCCCGATCGCCTCCAGGTACTGATTCCCTCAAGCTCCTTAGAGGTGCAGTATGATCCTTCAAGGCTGGCAGCTCTCTTTCGCGGAGACACGATTTTTTTGCTCTTCTTACGAGTCTTAAGGCGCTCCACGTCAACTTCGCCGTCCTCGTTCCATACTCGTTTTCTTTTTGCGGTTTGAGTAGATGGTTCAGTCTCCCGATACTAAAGATTTATTAGTCTTGATCGTAGAAACGAAGAACAACAAACCTCTGGAAGGTGAGAATTTGCGCCGTAAAGAACAGACTTGTTCCGTAAGCGTTCGCTCTTTCGAGATGACCTTTGCTCTTGCTTGCGAATACCCTGGGGTTCTGTTGGAAGGACGATAAGCGGTTGTACCGAGTAATGAGGGACACTTACTGGAAGTAATAGAGCGCTGCTCTCGCCCGATACGCTTTGCGCTTCGCCCGGTCATACCGGTTAGCAACGAGAGAAGCACGATGTTTGAATCGCCATCGCCTCTAGATTGGATGGTGCAACAAGTGGGTGGCGCAAGTCAGAACGTATTGCGGAGTAAAGGTGCGGCGGCTTACTGTCGGCTTTAGTAGTGAAGGGTGGCTAAACCCGGGTGATGTGCTGTGGAGCCGCCCTGCCGCCCCGCCCGAAGTGAGACGGCTTGACGGCCCCGGCGGTGAATACTAACAGCCTGGGCATCCCCGTAAACTTTTTTCCACTGACCCCCTACTGTTCAGGCTATCCTACACCGGACGAAAGTACTCGTACTCGTATGGTTCTGCAATCGATAGAAAAACGGTTGGCAACTGGTACTTGTGTCTTCGTCGCGACAAGGATGTACTTCGGCCAAAGTCTAAGTAACACAGGCTACCTATCAACATTTATTCCAAACGGTAATGCGTCACCCTGGACTAGAGACACCCGATCTGTGGTCTTGCTATTATTTGTGTGAAGGTTTAAGCACGAAGTCAGAGAACTTGATTCACTAACGCATAGTCATTATCTGGTCGATTCCACATGGAGCTCAGCCTTCATAATGTGAAGGGCTTCATTTCTATGGTTCTCCAAGTCGAACAGCATAATAAAATCCCAGCGATCTTTCAGGCCATCATGTAGCTTGTTAGGATCGAGTCCATACTCAGGATCTTTCCCGCAGGCAATATATGCAGTCTTAAGGCTGCTCGCAGCCACAGCCTGCGACCGCTCCCGGCGCACCGCATCGTAGGCCTTGAGTGCCACCGGTATGTCAGATGAATCAGTCGCCGCACCAAGTACAGCACACAATATCATAGCGTCCTCAAGAGACTGTGTTGCTCCTGAGGCTTGAAAGGGTACCATTGCATGTGCAGCATCACCCATTATGGCAGTATTGTTAGTCACATAGGTCGGAGCGTCATGGTGTATCCACTCAGAAAATTTGGTAGGACTTTCTTGTGCCATCATAGCTTCAACAATCTGCGGACCATTCAGCCATCCACCAAATATAGACTCTAGTTCGGCACGTTCCAAAGGCCTCTTCCATTCGTTTGCTGGCCATTCTTCATCGGTTGGAGCAGCACAAGCTAACGCCACGTGCTTGCCACCGTCAATTATATCGTGTATGAAGAAGCCCTCGGCTCCAACCCAATCGTGCTGACGCGAATCATTCTCGTTGATATACTTCGATCCAAAGATCCTAACCCCTTCGTCGTATGACATTAGGTTTCGGCAGTCCCAGAAGCCTGAGAAGACCGGGGGTGTAGCTGGGTGGTCGGGACCGAGAACAAAGCTGCGTACAATGCCATGGATACCGTCAGCACCAATGAGAACATCAGCCTCGGCGGTGCTGCCATCCGCAAAATGCAATTTCAGTTGATCGGTTTCTTGTACTACCTTGACAAGTTTCTTGCTCACGAACATGCACTGTGGCGGTACTTCGCGAAGCAGCTCCGCAAGCATCTGTGCACGGTGAACAACGATTTCATGTTCTTCTCCGATGCCAGGTTTTGGCATCTTCTCTAGGAACTTTGTTCCAGCACTGGGACCGCTTCCAGTGAAGAACACGTTTCCTTTGTTGGGAACCCCCTGTGCGCGGTCGATACATCCGCGCAAGCTGTTGCTTGGAGAGCCCATCATGCTTAGAGCCCGTAAGCCATTTGTACCAATACCGACCGCAGCCCCACGCTCACTGAAATGTGGCGCCGACTCGAATATCTGGACTCGTAGATGAGGATAAATAAGAAGCCCGCGAATGAGAGCAGCTCCGGCCAGGCCACCGCCGGAAATGGCGACTCGGATCAATTTATCTTGATTAGACATACTCTGCAAGCTCCCAGCTTAGAGTATCAAACTCTTTATGAAGCCTGGAGTTCGCGCGATGTCCCCGGCTAGGTATCCTGGAGTAGAAACACTTGTATATGCGCAAACCCTAGGCTTCATGTACTACCAAGTTAATCACATTCATCACGAAAGAACGGGCGGCAAGTCGTTCAAATAGTTTGTAGTTACGTACTCGTATATTGCCTACCGTAAGGACGCTAACCGCTAAGTGCAAACCGATTTGTAAGGATCCAAAGTTCTGAGACTCCGATTATCCGCATCGGTGAATGCTCCAGTGTTGGAAAGCACATAGTGCTTACGTACGCCAGTGTTATCGAGTCCGACGAATCAGCTCCAAGCTTTTGTTTAGTTGTTACAAAATATGAAGTTAAAGGAAAAGGTCAAATCGAGAAAGTAGTATTCTTGAAAAAGAATACTTTGATTGGACGTAAACAACCTCACAGCAAGATATCTTGGAGGTTGTACTGCATGGCTGCAGCGACTCACTGAACTATTATTAGATTTGTCTCGGCATGTGGGGTACGAGTACCTGTTCTCTTAAGGCGGGG
>JANIPN010199659.1:0-16544 GCA_027478595.1 Erythroxylum anguifugum | reverse complement strand
GGTTGAGTTTGGGCTGGAATCGATAGAAGATTGGGTTCTACGGCGGTGGGGTCACGGTAGGGAGATCAGGCGTTTGTGTATGTATGTGGTGCGGGTGTGGAGTTGGGGGAGATGAGGGTTTTAGCTGATTTACTTGGGCAGTCTTTGGGTTCTCTACGATCGCCGTTGTACTGTAATAAAATTTATTCTCCGTTGATATTGAAAATGCAACTTTCGTAAATAAGAAAGGCTCAAAGCTGGTCGAGAACTTTTTCTAAAGCCTGCACGAGATCTCCTCAAGGTGAGTTTGATGAACGCATCAGGAACTCACCATGATCCGCGATACAAAGCAACCTCATCGCCCAAAAAAAAAAAATAAGGGAAAATAGCGTTTCGACTTGAACAAAAGCTGCTAAGCCGTCCGAAGCTCGATGTAACATACTGAATATCCACCTATGTAACTAGGTACTCATCCGAGTACTTCAAGATGTTATGTACCTAGATTAAGGTGCTCATGTAATGGACCCGCTCACGTGTTCAGTGCGCCGGGTGATTTTCACATTCTCGTCTCGGGCGACTCAGCCCGTCAAACATCAAGGTATGTTGCAGGCAAAAATGAGCAATAAACTTATGCTGTCAGCACACGTGTCTTCGGGTTCCATTCGAGTCGGTATTACTTAGTCCATATTGACCAAATGTTGAGATATGTTACGATCGTTGTTGATTCACCTGCATGGTACTGAACGTCATCAAATCGAAAAATCATCATTCAAGTGTATTCCATTCGAGTGTATTCATCTGCATCTCACAGCAGCCCTTCCTCCATCAAGAAAGCTATCTCACCCTCCGCAAACCCATCAAGACACCCCATCTCAGACCATCTGCCGTGCGAACCTCCCTGCATTACGCCATTTTCCAGACCCAGCGACACATGCTCCCACACCTCCTGGCCCGACTCCCGCTCCCACCAGCCGTCCGGCGCCGGATTTGGGTCGATCACGCCCACAGTCGCCCCGCAGAGATCTTCGCGATCGTCAATCGATAGCAGCCACGAGTTGAAGATGGGCGCGATGCGCCGAGTGTTGCGTGCAGCCCTGTCGCGGTCCATTGTGCCGAAGAGCACAAGCGCGGCGTTGGCCACCACCTTTTGCTTGGTCGCGTCCATTGGCCAGCTGCGTTGGCAGTGATGGCCTCCAGGACAGGAAGGGGCTGGCTTGAGCACAGCTGATCGCAGCAGCGTGCAGCACGAACTGGTCGCGTCGTTCGTGCGGATGGAAGCCAGCGGGTTCGTGACGACCGTGCTGATGCTGGACCTGGGGCTGTCGGTCAGACGCACTGTAACTTGCTGATTGTACTGGACGTGTGGCTGCCAGACGTGCTCAGTGTGCCCAAAAACCGTGACAGGAGAGGAAGCAGCAGCTGTTGACCGCTGATTTTGGCTCAACGGAGAACAGGGACTTGTCGACTTCCATGCCTTGTCTGGTATGGCACTGGAGGAATGTCTCCGATTGTGGTTGGAGCCCTTGGATATTGTCGAGGGGACTGGTGTGAACGCCAAACCAAGCCTCTTATCCACGTTGCTGATACCAAAGCCTATCTCTTTACCATTGTGAGCCGGAACGTCTTTGGAAGCGAGGTGCTTGCCCTTCTGTGCTGGTCCAGTTGGCGCCCCGGCGCAGACCAACCCGCTTGGTTGTTCCTGACAGTGCTCGGGCATCTTGTCGTCTTGTGCTTCCACATCTCTGCACAGTATGTCCAGAACTTCCTCCTCGCTGATGACAGGAAGGCTGTTATCGAAACCAGCGCAGCATACTCCTCGGCCAGCTGTCGCTGACTCCATGAGGAAAGTCCAGGCAAGATCTTTCTCGTCCACCGTCATGACTTCTGCATGATAGTCGACCAGAGCGGCGATGAACCGACCCAAACACTGATTCACCTCTGACCAGAGCCGATACCTGCCCCAGACCCTGTTGACCATGCCAAACAGCGCTGTATTGTCAAAATGTTTCCAGTTGTCATCCATCGTGTCGCTCATGTGCTGCCAGAAACCGACAAAATCATCGCTACAACCGTCGCCAGTGGTGATTGCAGCTCCTGGATTTACTGCCATTGCCTTTCGTTTCTTCACCCTGCTCTTCAGACGCCGATCCTCCCTGTTCTTGGCCCGTACACTCGTCACATTGAAATCTCTGTACATATCCTTTCTGCTTGCAAGTCCACCGTCACCTCCACAGCTGCTGTATCCCGCCCATTCGAAGATCATGTTCCTGAACGACACGGCGAGCCAGGCCAGATAATCAAGACGGCGACAATCCTGACACTTGCCAAAGCATGTCGCTGTCACGACGTTGCCTGAGCAGCTCGCTGTCCCCCACACGATCGGGCAGGCTTTGGGAGCAGGATAGGGCCACTGCAGCGGCCGAAGCTCTGGCTGTGAATGGTACTGGTCCAGCGCTGCAAGAACCGCGTCGCACTTGACTGCTGGAATGAATAGCGGGCCGCCGGTGGGAACGGGCTCATGGTGCGGGCAGTCGACGAAGCGGAGGAGCAGGATGTGTATACACATCCCGAGTGATTATGGTTAGTTTGTGTAAGTGCGGGCGTCGATGAGCGCGCTGACTGTGTGGGGTTGAATTGAGAAAAAAAAAGGGCAAGCTGATTTGTGCACCTGTCACTTCAGGGGTGTGCTCTATCCCAAAAACTCTATAACTGCGCTCCTTAGAGATGCTGATAGACGGATATCAGACACTGTAAGCGTGAAAGTGTCACAGTTTGTAGAGAAGTGGAACCAGGATAGAGAGGGTTACAGAACAGAAGTGACAGACAAACAAGGTCAGTGAGGGAGAGTCACGGAGACTGAAAGGGTATGAACAGGCATCGACGCGACTTTGTTGACCCTCTCCTGGATCCCGTGACTTTTTGTCCAGCCCACAACAGCTTCAGCGCGAGCAGCACGGGCAGGTCTCATGCTCCCTCTGAGAATTGAACGGAAGACTCGAGGAGGTCTGCAAAACAAGGAAGCCAGATGGCGTGCTATATATAGCCAGCTACCTCGTGCAAGCGCGTCAATTGGTGGCTTCCTGTCTGGATTCACTGGCATGTGGATACTAGGGGTGCAGTTCTCAAGCCTTTGTACTGTTGTTGTAAGTGTCCTGTCGAGAATTCACAGATCCAGGTTTGATGGAACGTCACTCTCATGGCCATCAACGCGGCGCCTGGCCAAGGACCTCCTGTCAATCGACTCGGCCAAGCGGCTCGTCACACCCTATGATACTTCCTGATTACAGCTGCATGGGGAACGGTGGTTTAGACTGGCGTCTCCTCGAAATGACACGATACAGAGCGAGATGGCATGTTTTGGTTCAGAGCAATTCAATTTAATTCAGAGCTAGCAAGGTGTGACTGGTTGACTGACAGCAAGCAGTCTTGAGCGACGTACACCACCACAGCGTATGATGTTCACAAGCGTAGAGCTGTGGCTATGGACATGAATCGCTGTATGTATCTTCTCATGGGTATCATTTTCTTCCACTTTCTTCCCCCTTCTTCGTTCTCATGCATTGATCTTCACTGATCTTCATCATCTTGATTGACATCAATCAATCTTCATCGGTCCTCATTGATTTGTATCAGTCTTCCAGAATCTTCATCATTTCCATCGATATCCATCCTTCATTCTCACTCCTCAATTGTCGCTCCTACTTTCTTAAGAGAGACAAAGTATGACAGCATCACGTTCATGGTAATAACCCCTATTTTCTTCGGAGAGACCATGTGTGACGACATCATATCATTATTCATCAATCCTCATTGATCTTTACCACCGTCATCTTTCATTCTCAGTTCCCATTGTCGCTCCTAATTTTCTTCAGAGAGACAAAGTATGACAGCACCACATTCATGGAAAGCTCCTATTTTCTTCGGAGAAACCAAGCGTGATTGCATCATTTTGTTGGGTATCGAGAGTGACATCGACAGTCTCATACTTTCTGAGTGACCGTCAGCCATGGAACATTCAGTCCTTAATTCTCATTTCCTATTCGTTGCTCCTATTTTGTTCAGAGAGACAAGGTATGACAGCATCACTTCATGGCAATGCTCCTATTTTCTTCGGAGAAACCAAGCGTGGCTGCGCCATAATGTTGGGGTATTAAGAGTGAAACTGACAGATCATCCTTCATAAGCGACCGTCAGACATGGAGCCAGTCCATTCAACATTGACAGCTCTGGTCCTGTTCGATGCATTCGAGTCCTTCTCTTCAGAATCCCTGCCGCGACGGGCGACCCCCGCGAAAGACCCGATCCCGCTCACCGACTTTGCGAAGAATCTCCCCATCCTCCATGCGACCACTTTCATGCCTCACAAACTTCAAAACGCCAGTCACGAAATCCGCGTGAACCCTGATATGCTCAGGCAGCGGGTCCGGCAGAGCAATCCCAGATCCAGGTCTGGTTTTCTTGGCAAAGTTCTGAGCAGCCCTCACAATGCTGACCGTCGGGCCCGAGTCGTACACGCTGACGCGCTGCAGGAAGTCTTCGAGCTCGCGATCTTCTTCGCTGCTGGCACTGGTACTGGCACTGGCACTTGCGGCAGCGGTGGCGGTGGCGGTGGCGGCGGCGGCGGCGACCGCGCGGACGTGCTCGAGGACTCTGGTGCCGATGACTTCGCATCCCTTGGGGATCTTGGTCTGCAGGTGCTCGGCTCCGTGGAGGCTTGGCTCCGCCATCAGGTCGAGCGCTTGCTTGAGGAACATGACTTTGCGCAGATCGTAGGGCTTGTTGGTGCCATATTCAGCAGGGTTGGAGGCTTTGGAGGTGTTGGTTTGCTCGGCGGCAGCGGCTGTGGGTGCTGATGATTCGATGCCATCCATGCGCTGGATGAGCCATCTGCGCGCTCTTTCCGTTGAGGGTGCCGTGCTGGGCGGAAGGCTGGTGGAGACTGAAGGAGCTTCGGCTTCATCAACAGCTTTGGCATGCTCAGAGGGTTTGGCATCGACGACAGGGAAGCGATCGTGGTCGTGGCTCACGTTGTGGAAAAGTCTGTTGTAGAGCTCATAGTCGTAGGTCTCAACTAGCTCGGACTTTGCAGCTGGCTTGGGCTTGTCAACTTGCTTAGGCTTGTCAACTGGCTTGAGCTTATCAACTAGCTTGGGCTTGCCAGCTTGCTTGGACTTGTCAACTGGCTTGGACTTTTCGGCTGGCTTGCGCTGCTTGGCTGGCTTAGTCTTCTCAGCTGGCTTGATATTCTCAGCTGGCTTGATATTCTCAGCTGGTTCAGACTGCTCGGCTTGTTTGAACTCCTCAGCTGGCGTGCACTTCTCAGCTGGTTTGAACTTGTCACTTGACTTGGGCTGCTTGGCTGATTTGGAACGTTCGGCTAGTTCGGACTTCTCAGCTGTCTTGGGCTTCTTCGCTGCTTTGGCATCCTCAGCTGCTTTGGCGTTCTCAGCTGCTTTAGCATCTTCAACCCGCTTGATCTCTTCGGCTGGCTTGGTCTCTTTGACCGGCTTGTTCCTCGCCTCTCTCATTCTCTTCTCAAGCTGGTAAAGCTGCTGGTGACAACGAGCCATCTTGTTCTTCTCGCTCTTGGAAAGCCGGTGACGGAGTTTGCCCTTCATGGACAGCTTGGACATTGCCAGCGCGACATCAGCAGGCGTGAAATCGAACATGAACTGATCATCTTCGTAGTCTCCAGCATCTTCGACTCTTGATGCAAGGCTCCGGGTATCGGAAGGGTCACGAGTCAGGTTCGCGATCCCTTGGTTCATTTGGACATTGGCGAGCCTGTCGAGCAGATCTGCGATTTTGTCGGCTGGAATGTCTGACGCGAGCTTTGTGATCAGTTCATGGAGCTCCTCCCCGAATTGGGCTTTTGCTTTGATGCCTTGGCCCTCTGGCACAAGATCAACAGTCAAAGCGCCAGCAGAATCGTCTTCCTTGTCGTCCGCATCCTTCTTGTCGGCTGCATCCTTCTCGTCGTCTGCATCTTGATTATCGTCTGCATCTCCCTTGTCATCTTCAGCTTCTGCCTGGTCACTCTGCTGCTGCTGCTCGGACGTGCCACGTGCCTCCGCGACACTCTCCTTGAACTTTTCTCTGATCTCAGGCTCCGAGCTGGGGACAGGAACGGCAGGCGAGATGTCAAAAGCCGTCGGGTCAAACTCAGGTCCTGCCACACGGTCATGCTGCTTCTCTGCGCGACGTCGCTGGGCCAGTCTCTTCTTGGCCTCGGGAGTCAGGAAGGTGAGATTCTCCGGCCACCAAAAGTCGTCTTCCTCGTCGCTGCTGTTTTCGTAGAGGCTCCCTACCTGGCCTCTGAGTCCACAGTAGTCGAGCTGGCCACCTTCCGGATCCATTGGCGCCCTCTTGCGCCTTCCGACCACCGTGTCGAAGCGGGCGTTCAGCAGCGGCCTGCTGAGCAGGTTGTCGTGCCGCTCGCCACCCCCGATCTTCCGGCGAGACATCTGCTCGCCGGCGGCGCCGCCGTCATCGGCTTCATAGCCGGCCTGCTCCTCCTCCTCCACCTTGCCGCACGCCGGCCGAGCCACGTGACCGTGGTACATCCTGGCGCCCATCCTGAGCGCCAGTGGCACACGGCCACGTAGCACGACCTCGTGGGCCGCCTGGATCGGCGCCGTCGCGAAATCGCGAATCTCGACGGTTCCGTCCGTCAGCGTGTAGGCCTGCCTCGCGACAGCCTCACGCACCGACTCGAGGTCGGCTTTTTTCGACTTCTTGGCAAGAAACTTCTTGCCCATCTTGACCAGCAGAGCAGAGGGACGCGCAGACTGGTCTTTTGATCTTTTCGGGGGATGCTGGTGGGAAGGGGGGAAAGGGGAGTCTCGGTGAGTGATTTAGGGCATATGCCCCAAAGCACGCGCAGGGAAAGGGGAAGCTGGTCGCACAGGGCAGCCAAAAAAAAAATTTGCTCCCTCTTCTTTCTTTTTTTTTAACAAACAGACAGATGATGGTAGAGGAGTGCGGGTGTCAACGGATGCTTGTTATGCTCAACGTGGTTGAGCTGTGTGGTGCTTGGTGGAGTTGACGAAGCTTGGGAAGAAGGGAGAGAGAAGAAGACGAAGAAGAAAGATCACGAAAACAAAAACGAACCAGCCGCAGCAGCACCAGCCGCGACGACATAATCCTCCACCAGCCGCAGGGCGGCTTGAGCAGGCTCGAGCATGTATGCAGCACTCCGGCGAGTGGATATCAGGTCTATTGTCTCGGCGATGCGGGCTGCTCTGGCTCGCATAATAACACGGGATCCTGGACAGAGCTCCAACATATCACAAGAGGCAAAATGAGTTTATTCTTCCGCAGCGATTTGGTCTCACATGCCGACAGCTCGTGTGATTTGCTTGCCAGTCACGGAATCAGAGATCATGTATATTCCTGTCAGTCTATGTCTGTGGCCACAGCATAGCTGCGAGCAATCTGGTCTTGAGATTGATCAGCCTCGATGAAGAGTCTATTGATATGCACTGCGAATTGGACACCGTGAATCTCTGATATGATAGTCTCAATCACGGGATATCAAGGGACTTGCACAAGCAACGACAGCTTCACGTTGTTCGGTGCTGGTATCAAAGCAGACAACAAATATTGATTCGATGCAGACAATCTCTCGATCAACAATGAGCCATTCATAGGGCATGAAAGAGTATTCTTGCATATCTTGAGACTCAAACAAAGTTGAACTCGATGTTCGTGAGGATCTTGGTCGTTCGGTCTGGTCACGTGGTACTGGATGTGACAGGAAGGAATCAAGTATCAAAACTACCACTCATACAACTGCTGTATGGGAACTCATACACAGATCCAGACTCATAAGTACAAGATAAGACTGCAGGTTCTAAGATATGATGCAGGGCAAACTGAAGGATGGAGGAGAACAGGCTCTCTGCAAAGGCAGAAGTGATCGATGATGCTGGGCAGGATTGTCACACTTGAACAAGGCAAGCAGGAAGGAAAATTTCAAGCGTCACTAACGATGAGAAAAATTCAAAGGCAGGGTTTCAAAGTAGGCAACAATATTCCATGACAAGGCCTTACGAAATCGCACAGCTAGCCGTCATCAAGATGCTGAACCACGCGATACTATCGTCTGGCTCGATCAGATCTAGCAGTGTGGTCCAACATGCCTGGCTACACATCAACATTGTGATTAGGATTTGTTCAAGCTCGATACAGAATGAGCTGCTTTGAAGGAGAAGGAAGACAGCGATATTTGGCGCGCATGCTGGTGCCTAAAATCCTGTCAGAGGAAGAAAGGCGTCGCTATACGAGTTCTCCAAGCTTGACGAGTACGAGGTCGGAGTTGTCCCCCGTCGGCCTTGTCACCCGTCGGCTACTGCCATCAGAACGCCACTACCACAGCTGGCGACAGCTATAGACCAAAGGCCCCAGCGAGTCCGCTGCCACTGAGCATCCAGTCCCAGGGGCTCAAGCCACCCACCTGCCCCCAAACTCGCCATTCGGCCCCTGATCCATCTGTCGGCCCCGGGTGCTTCGCGGACATAGCACCCCGAGCCACCGTAGGACCGGGAATGTGGTAGGGACCACGATCGCAATTGGCCAGTTCAGCTTGGTTCGGTGCAATAGACCCGCCGACAACGACGACGAAGCTCACCTCCAAGTGTTCCACCCCCTCCACCGCAGACCAACAATCTTTCTGCCAAACAACCATGCCAGGGCTCACAAGCCTCCTCTACTTTCCAAATTGGGAGAGGTTCAAGCCAGAACGGCCCGGGATGGAACCGTGGGCGGCTGAACGTCAAGCTGAAGTTGACGGCGCACAGGTTGTGGACGCCAGGACTGGTGATCGTCACGTCGTGACGCTGTTAGGAGATAACTCGCTTCAGGCGAGTGAAGCAGATGCTAAACTAGGTAAAGAGAGGCTCCGGAGGATGTGCACTAGCAGCAAGTTTGAGGCCCTCAGTGTCCTAGGAAGGTTAAAGCTGTGGTGGTGGAGGTGTGATGAAGATGACGCAGGGCTGGACCTTTTTTTTTGCCCGCGTTTCGCGGTCCTGAAAGTCCTGAACGTCCGAGAGCGATCCGTGCTGCTGAGCTGTCACTTCAATTGAAGTGAGCTTGGGAAATGCTGCCAAAATTTTATAAGAGCTGGATTTCGCGAGATTCTTTATCGTCTTTGATATCAAGTTTCATCTCAGTCCATCTTTGATCCCAGTTTGTACACATACGACTCCTTGTCCTGTCAGCAATCCCGTGACTTTCGTCTCCTCCATCTGTCATACACACCACATATACCATACTCACGGCTTACACACCGAGGATTGTGGTCGCGTCTGAGCTTTGTCTCACTGACAACAGAAGAGTTGAGTCGATTGGGAAAACGTTGACTCACATACAAAGTCGTTCCCGAAAGAAAGGCATACAACGTCCAGTCAGCGACGAGCATCTTACACAAGGCAACACGCACAGCGGCTAAACCGAACACCAGACGCCAGCTTCTGCTTCCTCCTCCTCCAACAACTCCCGTCCAAGAACTCACAATGGCATCCACGCTCCTCACCACCACCCCGTCCACCTCGCCCAACACCCTCCCCCTCCTCCAAACCATCGGCATAATCCTCACGGGCAGCATCGGCGCCGCCAACTACGCATTCTCCAACATCTCCATCCCGGCCCTCCTCGAGCGCGCCCCGTCCTCCTCGACCGTCGCGCGCGTCTGGCTCTCCACCTACCAGCGCGGCAAAGCCCGCGCGCTAACCGCCACCGCCATCTCGACACTGGCCTGGTCCGCGGCGATCTACCACACTCTACACTCCGAAGCTCCCTCGGTGCGCGCCAAGCTGCCGTATCTGGCCGTGGCGCTCGCGGGCACCGTCGGCATCATGCCGTGGACGGTGATTACGATGGAGTCCGGCACGAACGCGAGGCTGAAGGGGGCGGTGGAGAGGGCGGATCGGCTCGGGTCGGAGAAGTTTGACGAGGACAAGGAGGTGGACAGGCAGGTCAGGGAGGAGGCTAGGTTCTGGGATGGGATGAATAATGTTCGCGCGGCGATTTCGGGCGTCGGTGCGCTGGCGGGCATTTTGTCGCTTTGGTGAGAAGAGAAGCGTGAGGAGTGAAGTGTGAGGAGTGAAGTGTGAGAAGTGACGAGTGAGGAGTGAGATGGGTAGGATTGCGGTTGATGGGTTTGTTGGAGAATGAGAGAATGATTTTGGCGAAGTGGCAGAATGCTGGGCAGGGATGAGACAATTGACGCTCTTCTTCAAGGCCAATGGAAACAGACAACGGAAGAATTAATTGCAGGTCGGAGACACGCAGTCGATTGAGAGCAACATCTCTCCTCTGTATCTGGAATGATATCGTTTATCACCTCATAAAATTTCTCGGACTAGTCGCAGATGAGCGCAAACCAATGATGTCTTAGAAGTTTAGATCTTCGCTTTTCATTGAGTAGGCAATTGCTGCTATCATTTTCTGGTTTCTGGCTGGCCTCGGTTTGTAAACGTTACGTTACTTAGCGTCTCTGGGGAACTCTCTCAGCACACGACATTGACATTACGGCTCTTTCAATCGGTCTGGTAGACACAATAGTGACTAAAGCTTTGTGAAAGAGATCATTGCGGAGTTCAGCATGGATTCATGCGCTATGTTATTCTCTACACACCTATGAGAAATTGCAGCCCCCCTATCCCACTGTACAGCTGCTCAGTCTCCCTATCATCGTGTCTCACACCCACCATAATCACTTCTCCTCTCCCATCATGTGGCAGATACGACCGGGTTGCAAGCCGGGTTTGAGCAGTTCCCAGTCGTGTCCCTGTAACCATTCCAGTAGAACGGATCAGTCTCAGCCGTGCGCTGACTGAAGCATAGCGTGCACACGCCACCGTCCTCTTCGCGACTGACAGAAAAGCCCTGGCAATCCGCTCTCGCATCACACGCATCCCTGCACGTGTCCATGTTGTAGCCCTGGCCAGGCGCACGCTCGCTCAGCCCGCAGCTCGCCTTGCCGCAGACGGTCGTGTAGTCACAGCCGCACGCAGACCGACCCTTGCTGAGATACGCAATCAGAATGCAGACGCCGGGAGTCGGTGAAGTGGTCGGAGCCGTGTAAGTCTCGGTTATGATGGTGCTGGAGACGGGCGCCAGTGCGAGCGTGCTGGTGGGCGTTGCACCGCCGCAAAGGCATGCGCTGCTGTACCGTGCCAGCACGTCCCGGCTGGCCAGCGGCTTGCAGGCCTGAGACGCGTAGCTGGGTGCGACGGAGGGACAGACTGTCGCGATTGAGTGTAGAGACTCGGCGTCCCGCTTGTTGGCGGGCACGGCGGCAGTTGCGGTGGAGTTGGTTGGTGTTTGTGTCTGTGGCACGATGGCGGTGCGAGTGGCGATTGGCGTCGCCAAGGTCACCGTCGTGGTCAGCGTCGCGGACGAGGTTGGAGGCTGGAGCGTGCACGACAGGAACGAGTTGCATTCGTTGAGTCGCGTTGATGCCAGTCCGGGCCGGCTGCCAGTCACGGCGCGGGCACAGTTGTCCTTGATGAAGTATTAGTGGCTGTCCTTGCATCATGAGCTGGTTGTCCGTAACTCACAGCATTGCATCGTCCGGCCGGAGCCGCGGCTATGGCGAGGGCACCGCTGATATAAGAAAGAATGATTGCAGCCTTCATGACTGTTAAAGCCTTGATTGTGCCTGATATGAATGGATGCTTTGATACACGAGTAGAGAACAATTGGTTGACACGAGGCGAGAAACAGGCGCAGTCAGAGCAGGAACTGCCGGCTTTATATGTCACAATCGATCAGACAGCGCGCAGAGACGTGAGTGTGCATCCATCACGATAACCACGCAAGACCAACATACTTGGTCCTGCCCTTGCAAGACACCAAGCCTTGGGCGTCTGCAGGTGGAATGAGGTGCAGCCCACAGCTCAGGCCAGCTCACACCACAGTAGTTGGCCTCACGAACGAGCTTCCAGCGTCACCAAGCAGCACCACCCGCGTGGACGTGGGGACGCAGAACACAAGTCACAGGAAACAGACGGAGAGCAACATCGTATGCCATGACGCAGATCATGATATGGCTGCAATCGGTCAGACCTCAGAGTTTTGAGACAAAGGTCTCGTACTCGAGGAGCTGTGGGGTTGAGCTTGGGGAAAAGGGACAGCCGGGTATCGTGCGGCCAATCACGGTGGCGGCGACCAGCTTTTTGTCGCCCAACTAACCCGCACTCAGCATCGTGAGTCCTTGCGGGCCCGGAATGCGGCAGCAAGGGAGGCGTGGAGAGGCTTGGAAGGGCTTGGCCTCGAGCCATGGCACACGTGTTTGTCCTTGTGTTTCTTCCTCCTCTTCCTAAACTCACACCAGAGCTGCGAATTAGAGTCTTGCCCATTCCTGCATCTCTGCACGCATGAGGCTCCACATTGCCAGCTTGCTGTCGACTATGCCTGCGAACTGCTGCAGCCAAGTCTTTCTGGACGCTGACTGTCTCCATCAATACGCGCAAAGCTTCATCACAGGAATCATCAAATGCTGAGGTTGGGTATTCGGATAAAGTCAAAATGAACTTGGCGATGAGGAAGGTGCAGCGTCATGGAACTGTTGGTGCCGCATCTTGTGGCGATATCAGTTGAAGTCTGCAGTAAAGATCAATGAACACTGACGGCATCTGTTCTATGGATAAGCCAAAGCCCGGTGCTGCACGTGTTGCTCAAAGGATCAGCAGCTGGGTGTGTTCCACACTGCGGCTCAAAAGCTGTGCACCCACAACGATCTGCGCCGATCCGTTGTTGCGGTGGAATGAGGTGGTGATGATAACTCGTGTTCGATATTATCAGAGGCGTAAAGTCTACCGACCAAGCGACTTGGCGTGAAGTCTCATACTTTTACAACGTTCTGCGAGAAACAAGCCTTTGTTGTTTACCTTCTCTCTTCTTTCTCCTTCAAGATTCATTTGAGAGAACTGCAGAAACTGAAATGAGGCATGGATGCTTCCTGACGATTATTTCTGCTAACAAGCTTGGTGATAGCAGAGGAAAAAGCCTCACATGATATTCTTTGCCTGAGTAGATTCGGGGATAAGGCTCCAGCTTCCGATCCTATATCCTGATAATTCGACCACATCGACAGATGTTCCGAGTCTACACGTGTCCACTTCGGCCTCGTCCTTCGTCAGTGTCGATTCCCGAATATCCGGCATTGCTTATGATGACCGGATGCTTTCATAGTGTGGCTTCATGTCTGCCTGAAAATTATGTGACTCTCATTTTGGGATATTATTCTAATTAACGGAGAATTATCTTGGGGCTCTCTCCTTTCCTTTCATCTGAGTTCTACATGTCAGCGATGCAGCATGAATACTTTGTTTCTGGCATGTATCTGGGTGAGTCATGTATCGACTACCACCCAAACGCCTGCTCCGAAGCTCCGTGTGTTCCTCCGATGTACCAAATGAGTGCAAGAAGAATTATTTTCCATCACTCGATAAATGTAAATGCTCTTTGTGTACACTCTGGCTGGCATAGAGGTAGTTCAAGACTGAAACGTGTTGAATATAGAGCTCCTGTATAAGAAGCTACTTCCCATCTGTATGTTCGTATGTATCAACAGTATTTTTTGAATTCATATCTACAGCAGCTCGATTTTATACACTCACACAATTTTGACCTTTTTGGCTCCAAGGACGCTTTGGAGTCTATCTGAAGACCGTCTCTTGCCGAAAGTCTTGGCAAACCAGTGGGCACAGAAGTCAAGAAAGCTCGAGATGACTGCACCAAAACCCTTTTCCGTTGCAGTCGTCGGTGGTGGCATCGGTGGCGTTGCCACAACGCTCGCTCTGCTGCATCGAGGCCTTGACGTCCAGCTCTACGAAAAGGCAGACCGTTTCGGCGAGTACGGAGCTGGACTGATGTTTGAGGCTAACTCGGTTCGGGCTATGCAGGTGTGCAGCCCACATGTGCGTGCTGCTCTGGAGCAGGTGGCCAACAAGCCGACAGCTGGTGGCCGTCCTGACGTGCTCCTCGAATGGCGAGACGGAAGTGGCCAGTACGACGACGACGACGAGGAGGAGGAGGAGGAGGAGGAGGAGGAGGAGGAAAGAGAAGGAGACAAGAGAGGAGACGCATCCGACCAGCCCAAGAATAGAAGAAGCTTCATCACACCCTGGGATGGTCTGGCTGCTACGGTTCACCGCGGCCAATTCCTCGAGGCCATGGTGAGATACCTGCCACCAGGGGTTGCACAGCTGAACAAGCAGCTGACGGCTATCGATGAGGACGACGCGCAGGGGAGCGACAGTGATGCTCTCACGCTGAGCTTTGCCGACGGAACGACTGCGACTGCAGACGTAATCATTAGCTGTGATGGCATCGGCTCGCGTGTGCGACGACTTCTTGTCGGCGATGACCACCCCTCGGCGCGGGCAACATACTCGGGCCAGTACATCTATCGCCTGCTCGTTCCTATGCAGCCGGCTATCGACACCCTGGGTGAGCTGAGAGCCAAGACCAGGACCCTCTACGTAAGTACGCGTGTTCCGAACTAGCTCCCTTCCTCTTTGCTTCTACATCGCGAGGCCGTCTTTGAGCCCAAGTCAACCCACCACTGAGGAGAAAGCAAACGAACGTGCTGACGAACAATTTGCAGCTCGCACACGGTGCTCGCGCCATCACCTTCCCCATTTCACCCGGTTCACTCCTAATGATCGGCTTCGCAAAACGCGACCAACCCGGCAAGGAGTGGCCTTCAGCCACAAAATCCGTACTACCGGCACGCAAATCCGACGTCCTACGCGATGCCTCCGCGCTCTCTCCCAAACTCCAAGCCCTGCTACAACATGCCACAGAGAACGTCGACCGGTGGGGCATCTTCGACCTCGCCGAAGCACCGCCGCCGATCTACGCATGCGGCCGAGTATGCATCGCCGGCGACGCAGCACACGCCTCCAGCCCGCACATTGGCGCCGGCGCCGGCTTTGCTATCGAGGACGCCGCTTCTCTAGCCGTGCTGCTCGGAGATGTAGCCACGGCAAAGTGCAGTGAAGAGGTTGGGTGGGCACGCAAGCTGGAGGCGGCTCTGCAGGTGTATCAGGACGTCAGGATGCCGAGGGGCCAGTGGTTGCCGCCTCAGGCGAGGTATGCGGGTGATTTGCTGACGTACTCGGCGGATGGGGTCGGAGATGACTGGGAGAAGGTAGAGCAGGAGTTGAAAGCTCGGTCGAGTAAGGCGTGGGAGTATGATGTCGATGCGATGGTGGAGGAGTTGAGGACGGCTTTGGTAGGGAGTTTGGCGGCACTTTGACGAGGGAGGCTGGTGGATGCAAGGCTTTGTCTGTCTTGGCTTGTCGGCGTGAGAACATCGTTCTCGGAAACGGCCAGATGGATCAACATAGAAACTCAACTCACTTGGAATATATGTTCAAATTTATAGACAGATTGTTATTTGGACTCATCTGTTCACATATGACAAAATGCCCGATACTGACCGTAGTCATCATCAGACACCGTACGATTTGAACAAGTAGCCCTTATTCACCCACCCTTTGCCAAGATCACAAAACACCTCGGTGTATATATCAAATTCCCATCAAACGCTGAAATCAAAACCGCCTCATCCAGCCAAACTTCGCACCGTCTCCATTTTCCTCCCTCATCTCCTTGAGCCACCTCTCCAGGCCCACCCTCCACCTGCCCATGACCTCCTCATCGCCCGCATCAAACGGCTCCAACCCCTCACTCATCATGACCATCTGGGTGCCCGCCACCAGCGCACCGGTCCTATAATCCGCCCTATCCAGCCTCTGCTCCAGCCTGCCCACGCTGCCCCCCTCAATCAGCTTCCTCGCCAGGTCCGGTTCCTGGCAGAACGCGCGCGCCATCCCGATCCCATCAACCACGTCCATCGCCTCCCGCATCGCCGGCAGCGTATGGAACCCACCAGTGACATACAGCTTCGTCCTCTCCAGCACGGGGCGAATCACGTCCGCAGCATCCAGGAAGTACCCCTCGCGCGACTCGCTCGTATAGCCGGTCTTGTGCTTCCACCCGTGCTCCTCGTACGTGCCGGCGCTGAGCTCGATGACGTCGACCCGCTCGCGCTCCAGCCAGGCGCTCACCGTCCGCGCCTCGTCGAGCGTCACCCCGTCCGGCTGGTACTCGACGCAGTTCAGCTTGACGGACAACACAAAACCGGCGCTGCAGCGCTGGCGGATCGCGCGGACCACGTCCAGCAGCAGGCGTGCGCGGTTCTCCAGAACACCGCCCCAGAGATCTGTTCGGAGGTTCGTGCCGCGCGCCAGGAACTGCGAGAACAGGTAGCCGTGCGCGGCGTTGAGCTGGACGCCGTCGAAGCCCGCGGCTTGGAGGTACTCGGCCGCGTGGGCGAAGCCCTCCACGATCTGCTGCATCTCCGCGTCGCTGGCCGCGTGCGGCACCGCGTACTTCTGGCCCATCTCGTTCGAGTCCGGGAGCTGCACGGCGCTCGCGGAGACCGGGTCCGGGTTCAGGTGCGCGGCGGTCTGCCGGCCAGGGTGGTTGAGCTGGCCGAGGAGCAGGCTGGGTTCGGGCACGGATTTGACGGAGGCGGCGAGAGCGCGGAA
>JANIPN010199450.1:0-16553 GCA_027478595.1 Erythroxylum anguifugum | reverse complement strand
TTCCGCTACCGACGACAAATAGAAGCCATTATTGGGGAAGCAATACGGATCCGTACTATGTACCTAGATAGGTAGACATAATCACCATGCAATCCTACCTTTCGTACTCGTACATTCGTACATTCGTACATTCGTAATTTCTTAATCTTGTATTGTTAAAAGACTAGCCCGTGTTTAACCCCTATATAACTCTAGGTAAAAGATGATAACCCAGCCCAGTTTCTCTAGGAAAGAGCGCCCCTGCCTTACCCTATCCTACCCTCTCCTCTCCTTCCTTTGTGTCCGGAACGCAAATAACCTCCCCGGCCAGCAACTTATCGCAGTTCAACCCTTCATTCCCCCGGACGATCGCATCGACGTCCGCCTCAAAATCCTGCGCAATTGACCAGCAGGAATCGCCGCTTTGGACAGCGTACGCTCGGTAACCGTCACCGCACGCCTTAATCGGTTCGGAATCACCTTCTTTTCCGTTTCCGTCGTGGCCGTGGGCTCCTCCTTGACTCCGGCCTGGGTGCGCTCGCGTCAACCAGAAAGTTACCAACAGGACGAGACCAACTAGTACCAGGAATGAGGACAGGTTGCGGCACGACTCGCGCTCGTGGGCCATGATTTCGGCGTTCCTCTCCGCCGCCTCTACATCATAATCGGCATAGTAATCATCATCGTAATCTTCGTCGTCGCCGTCGTCGAACATTTTTCTCCGCCTGCGGTTGATCTTGAGTTTGGGGGCGGCACCTACGCGCTGGAGCTCGCCGTACCGACAGCCCGGCGCGCCGACCCATTCGCGGCCGTGCTCGTCGGTGTAGTGGTACTGCTCCGTGTCCGCGTCGTAGCCGGTGCGCGTGAAGCCTTCCGGGAGGCGGTGTTCGTCCTTTGCGGTAAGCGTTAGTGGCGATACGTTCGGGAGCTAGAGGGAGGGGTAGCTTACACTCTCCATGTCTGCGTATTTCCCCATGTTGGCAGGTAAAGGATTTGGTGTTGGGTTCTAAGAAAGTCTTGAGAAGGCGATAGAATGTCCCTAAAACCGATGGCAACTTCTAGCGCGATGTATGTTTTCCTCTAGGGAAAACTCTCCAAGATATATAGATGCCTCTGCTACGTGGGACAGAGTCAATGCGTAGAAAACCCCGCTCGATGGAGTGGAAGGCGAGATCCCCGGGCGTTAGTAGGACCAATAGCCGTTTGCCGTGGCTTGATAAAATGCTGTTCTATGTAGCGTGAGCGAAGTTGATCTGCAGCAACGACTTGTCTGCGACGTCGAAGGTTTGAAGTGTGTGAGTGGTGGTTAAGGCTTAAGTCACCATGCACGAGAGCTTATTAACAAGGCAGCAGCTTTTCTGCAAGCCCCCAATAAAAGCCCCCCCCCCTCCTCGTCACTGCTTGGCGAACTGGGTGCTGCCAACCATAGCCGTGCACCGTGTCTTCCCCCCGCACCGCCATCCAGCGCCAGCCAGCCCTTGTGCAGTCCCGGTAGGGCATTATTGATCGTCCCTCGCATCTGTTACCCGTGCCGGCGCTGCCAGCGAGTGCTGTGCAAAAGATGTACTCGTACATACCACTGCGCCACTTAGGTGGTGCAAGCACTGCAAAAATACGGAGTTGCAATCGTTAGATACTGCGAAGATAAATATATACAATGGAATATATATTTCTATTCTGAATACGAACTCTATCGAAGGCAACGTGCCATTGATGCTCACGAAGCGTTCGTATTAGGACTGATAGGTTCTAGATGGTCGAGGAAGAATACTTAGATAGGTTGAAATCATCAAACAGAGCTCTATCTTTAGGATTTCATCTGATTCCTTCCGATACCTGCCGTTCAAGCATACGGGACGGTAGTATATACAGGCTTAAATTTGGCATGGCTAGCCGTAGATTCCCTACCCGATCATACTACTCATAACTTTAGTCCCTGATGTGAACGGGATCTAGATGAAGATCATATTCTTCTTCTTCTTCTTGTCCCATGCATTTCATTCACGAACCGGCTACCTAAGTACTTCTAAACCCGCTGCGCCTCCTCCCTGCCCGATGGGACTAGCCCATAAAACCAAGCGATCGTTGGAGAGCACCTCCCATCTTGCTCTTCCGTCCGGATGCAGGAATATCCGTTTCTAATCTCGCTAGACCTAAAGACTCGTAACGCAAATTTGGCCTATATTTAATCGGAGTCAACACGAGCGTGTGTGTTCGCTATAGTCTAATATCGAACGTTCATATCTCGACAAGTCTTATCGGATTGATTTAGGGTGAGCTAGTAAGATTCACAGCCCGGTGAACAATTGAGAATGTAGAATCGTTCCGTTCTCGACTGATATGTAACACGATAGAAGAAACTGCTTAATAGCTCGAGGCATAATCCATTGAGCCTGTGATCCGGTGTATCAAAGTTTTTCGTAAAGTGCTGGTGCATCTTATAACAGGGTATAGCAAAAGACCTGGGTCAGCCTCCTCTTAGTTGATGGAGTTAGCGCTTCCATTGTCACGCTCTAGCAGACCTAATGCAATTTAACCTGCAATGCCTGCCCAAGGATGAAGTTATGTATAGCTCTATCCCCTTCCGATCGTTATCCAGAGCATTAATGATGGCCGTCGGCAGTACAATGGCCATTGAATAAGCAGCATTAGTCCTTAGTGAAAACTCCCTGCCTATCCATGCGCAGTTCTCTGTACCCTGCCCGAGGTGTGCCAAGTTCATGATCAAACTGATGGTGGGATTAAGTGGTCTAGATTTTTTTGGTCTACTCCACCCTTCAATAAGATATGCGCAGCTTTTGACATTTATTTGAAACGATCTGTGGCTGCTATGCTCAAGTTGGATTCCTTAGCTTAGGTTGATAGTATAATTCATGTCATGATGGTTGAAATGCTGTGCTACCTGCTCTTGTGAGGCTTCTCGCATCGCTGCTGGAGGCATCACCGGAATCGGATCTTGGCTAGTTAAATCAAGTATTCCTAGACCGCTACTTTACAGGGCGGCTATGCCTCGATCCCGCCTTCTTGGCCGCGAACCTCTCGCGGGCTAGTTCGATGGCCGTTTTCTTTTTCTCGCGAGGTGCCGCCACCCCCGTCGTACCATTATTAGATTCGGCTTTAACACCCCCTATCCATAAAGCCTTGTTGCGTTTGTAAAGGTCCATACGCCAGTTCCTCCATATGGTTCTCCCAGCAAAGGTAGCTCTAATTGGGTCCTCATTTGCCAGAAGCTCCTCGGCGATCCTTTCTCTAAGGAACAGTAGTCCAGCTGTTGCTTCCCAAATTGCATCAAGAACGTGAGATCCTATTGTATGAATAGAAAGTTCTTGAATGTGGCCATGGAACTTTGGTACTATTCTTCGAAGAAATGCTTCCTCATTATCTTGCGCGGTTAAAGAAGATTGTACAATGTAGGTTCCGGCTTTGTCGCAGCTTAGCATAGCAAGATCTGGACTGCCCATAGCTGCAAGGCATTCGAGAACAAATTTCCTCAATTGATCATTCGATTTGACCATCGATACCAATAGATGAGAAGCATGGCGCTTTTGAGCCTTTTTCGCATCGTTTTCTGGCTCCGATGAGATATGAAGCATCTTGTTTAGTGTATCCGGGGCTGGGATCCCAACAGCCTCTACTAAGCCGTCAATAATTCGCTGAGTATCAACACTCTTCTCACGAGCTTGTTCGATCATGGTTTTGATTACCGCTGTCCTTGACCTTGCGAGGAGCGCCGGGATTTCAGGACAAAGCTGATCGAATGCGTTCTGGAGCTTCTCCCGTCTAAGTCTCTCCAAAAGTCGAATAACAACGTAACTAGCGACTTCATTCATGACCATCTTCGATAAGTTCTCCTGGAACTGTGTGCGATACATCTCTTTGAAAATTTTTGTTGGGGCATTTCGTATTATTGTCTCCAGAAGCCTCGAACCGACCGGGTCATACAAAAGTCCCTTGATAAAGGATGCACTCTCTGTACCCTCCGTAGAGATGTCGTCCGGCAACAGCTTGCGAAACAACGACTGGTTGTCTTCGGCTTTTTGCTTGCCACCAATGGCAAATTCAACCTCGAGCAAAAGCTGCATGGTTGGGTTGCCAACGGGCTGTGTCGCTAATGCACGAAGATAGTTCGTATCTAGCCCACCTACAGTACTCGCAATCATTGCTCTCAGCGCCGTACTAAAAGATTTAGGAACTGTTCTCTGGGTGGTGAATTCTTGGGTATTCTTTGTTGGAGCTCCTGATGCTTCAATGTTTTCTTTTGATTTGCTTTTCAGGACCGAAGCAGCAGCCGCGTCCCCAAGTGGCTTCCCCGATAAAACTACAAGGAGTACTCGCAGAGAATGGGAAGCAAAGCTATCGGTCATGAGATAGCCCATGTCTTTCTCCAGTTCTTGCACCGCCGAGAGAAAGAGGTCTTCCATTGGAGTCTCCGGCTTCTCGGTCTCCTGATTGTCCTCTTCCGATGGTTTCTTCTCTTTCTTGGATTTCGTAGGGGCAGCAAGCTCTTCAGACACTGCTGGGGCGGCTTGAAGGAACAAGGCTTCACTACAATGCGAGGCAAACCGATGCTGCACCAGATAAAGGAAACTGAAGAATGTCAGTACTGTCCTTGCCCGTCGCATACAAACTCACTGTCCCTTGAACTTGCCAAACAGAGTTTTCAGTTGTTTCGGACTGGACATCTTGATTAGCCGCTCGAGGAATCTCGAACTGCTCTGGCTGCTAGCAACCTTCAACTCTTTGCCATCTAGCTCCGTCCACACGCTTTCTTGAAACAGACGCCGCTCTTCAGGCTCACCAAACTGGTTCAACTCGAGCATGTTATCTGCGCGCTTGAAATACGTTTGTTCGTCCTCAGTGAGTTGGCCGAAAAACTCATACGAGTCCTGTTTCTTATCGAAACCAGTGTAGTCATCTTGATAAATTGCGGGATCATCGTAATGTTCTTCCGTATTGCCTCCATTCTCGAAAGATATGAAATCCTCTTCATTGCCATTTGTGGGTGGGTCAGCAGCTTCTGCGGAGCGAGCTCTTTTCGCTGGCGGATCAACATCAAGATCCGCATCCACTCCTGCTCCTTCTTCTTCTAGACGCTTTCGTTTCTTCTCTTCGCGCCGCCCGCGCTTCTTGTGCTCTTTAGGCATTGTGGAAAGCAGCAAAGCTACAAGGGCACAACTTCCATGTTTGTGGGAGTATTTTTATTTTTTTGGCGAAATAGGTCGCATCCCAAGTTCCGACCGCCGATGGCTTTCGGGGTGGCTGCGGGAAACTTTTCGCGGGGCAGACCCCAGCCAATCAGCGGCCACCTTTTTCACGGGGCAGGTATGTACATTTCTATTTCTATTTCTATTCCCCCATTCCTACAAACCTACGACCCTGAGGCTCTGAGGTCGAATATAAAAAGGAGGCTTACGCCTCATTTTAACCTCAAGTATGCTCACATTGTCTTATCTGGAAATGAACTCGGTCGTACGACATTTTGAATATTTTCTACTTCGCAATCATGTAACGTACGTGTGGTAAGACGGCTTTGGTACACACAGGCCATGGGTTTCCATAACATTAGAGCTACCGAAAATGTGATTTCTCAGTCCTCTCTCTTCTGGACTACCACTCTGGCAAAGATGGGCGGATTAAAACAACTTCCAAGGAATATACCTAAAGAACAGGCTACACGTTAGGAGGAGTTCGTCAAAGATAGTACGGCTATTCTATGCTTGAACACGACTTATTTTCGACCCTCTCGGATCGTCGGTCTTGGAAAACAAGGACTTTTCTTCCTCTGCGATAAGATCGATTGTGCACAAGACTTGAACCCTTCCTGCAGCTGGTGACTGGTAGAAGAACAAGCTTGGGAGATAAGCGAACGGGCTCCCTCCGCCTGTCAGCTGCCAAATGCGGAGCCACCTGCCTCTATGGTCATCAGCGCCGCTTTCCGCCAAGCAGCTACACAACTCGAGGGGTACCTAAACATCACACCGAATGTCACATTGGCTCCTTGCCATTTGGCTGTTTGCTGCAAGGTCAATACTACCGAGACCATTCCTTGAAGCAATTGGACGAAATATTGCGCAACCCAACGCTCTTCTAGTCTCGTTGATGGATCGTATGCCTTAGCCACTGTGCAACTCCGGCGGACGCCGCCAGGGCGCCATGCCCTTGAAGGCAGGCGATGTCTCGGCCTGTTGACTTGCCACCAGCTGCTGTGTAGTACATATACTTTGCTTGCGGCCCCTTGCTTTGGAGCCTCTGGGTCTTCCATCAAAAAAACTCCTAGGTCATCATGCAGCTCAAGAACTATCTTCTCGCCCTCATCACTTCGTTGAGTCTGGCTACGGCCATCTCAGACGAGGAGAGGGAAGCCAATATTCAAGCAGGCCTCCGACTTATCAAGACCTCGGAATCTGATCCCGGAACTTGGGTGTCTGATGATGACAAGCAAACCGAATACGTTGCCAAGCACAGACATTTCATCGATGTCACGGATATCACAGACGAATTCGAACTCAACCGCCTTTCAACCTCTCCCGAAGATGCTTCTCAGGTCGAAGTTGCCGCAGTCACCTACCCAACGACAATGAGCCACCAAACAGAGGCGAACGCTATGATCGGTAGACTCAATTCTTCCGGACCCCAGTCTTGGCTTCGCTCGTTGACTGAGTACGATGCTCCTACACCCTTTTCCACTAAAAGCTAACCAAAGCTCGCAGCTTCTACAACCGTTTCTACCGTTCCTCGTACGGTACCCAGTCCGCCACCTGGATGTTCAACACCGTTCGCAGCGTCGCGTCCGCAAACTCCAACATCGTCGTCACCCAGTTCACCCACAGCAACTTCAACCAGCCCTCCGTGATCGCCCGCATCCCCGGCTCGTCTCCCAACCTGATCATCGTGGGCGCGCACTACGACTCCACCGGTGGCAGCAGCAGCGCCCGCGGCCCCGGCGCCGACGATAACGGCTCCGGCGTCGTGGTCATCCTCGAGGCCCTCCGCGTGCTAGCGGCAGCCAGCTTCCGCCCCCAGAACACCATCGAGTTCCACTTCTACGGCGGCGAGGAGGGCGGGCTTCTCGGAAGCCAACAGATTTTCAGCAACTACAGGCAGAATAGGAGGACAGTGTTGGCCTTTGTCAACCAGGATATGGCCGGGTACTCGCCCAGCGGAAGAATCTCGGTCTACAATGACTACAGCGATAGCAGCCTGGTGGCGTACGTCAGGAGGGTTGTCAATGCTTACGGTGGGGGCTCGAGTACGTCGGATACCTGTGGTTATGGCTGCTCCGACCATGCTAGCGCGTACAACAACGGCTTCCCGGCTAGCTATGTTTGCGACGAGCCTATTGACACTTCTACCCCATATATCCATACCCCCCAAGACACTTATGACACCGTCAGCTTCGATACCGTAATGAGGCATGCGAGGGTAAGATTCTGCCAATTATCTGAGGATAACGAGATGCTAACATATCTACAGTTCACTACCGGCTTCCTCGTTGAAGCTTCCTATATCAGGGGATAAGTGATCGTGAATGCAATTACTTGAAACATATAGCTGTTCAATGTACATATCGATGGCAGTTAAATAAAAAAAGCCTTACCACTTCACATATACTTCAATCATGTCCACAGTTTCTACGCTAAGCGATGAGTCGTAATTGATGATACAATAGTAGCTAGCTTGAACCCAATACAGGCTAGCCAGCTCTTCATGTCGTGCGACAGATAATTTCACCTCCCAAGTCCAACATATCGATAGTCCTTACGCTTATCAAAATAAGGTAGTAGCACTAGCTCGTAATGTATTGGACCTTTGATTCAGTGTGGTCAACGATGCCCGCTCTTGCTAATTTAAAGGAAATAAGATCGGAAGTAGGAGTGATCCGTGAAGGGTTTGTCTATTGGACTGTTCATAGAATCTACGCACGCACAACACAACTCTCAGACTAGATTCGATCAGCACGCTGTGCCTGAAGGCGATAACCGTTCCAATCAAACTACGTCCAACCCAAATTAATGTGTATGACTCGCTACATGGAAATAGAGGATCGAAAGATGGGCTTGCGCCGCTTCAGTTCAGTCCAAGACAGATATCCTAACTATGTGGCACCATCAACAGGAGGAACTTTTGGATTTAAGCACTTTCGCCGATAATCTCTCCTATGACACGAAATACTTGTGATGTAATGTAGTGAAAGTCCCCAGGACACCATTATACTTATTTGGAAATGCTTGAAGATCAGCTTGTACTTAACTTGAAAGATCGTGTACGCCACCAATCTGATTGTCTCAGCCCAGCTGGTCGATAGCGGCCCTTTGTGGAGAACCGTCGGCGTCAAAAGGGCCGACATTGCCGATGGTTTGTGACTGCTTGTCTCTGACCGCCGATTTGAGCTAGCCAAGCATGTGCGCTCTTGGAAGCTCTAATTGCTGACAGGCGCGACAAGTTAATATGGAGTTGCATTCAGCTAGGTTGATTGCAGGTTGAAGGCTTTCAGCTGTGAGTAGTCCGTGTGGAGGTAAACCTAGGTTCGCTTGACGAAATATGAATCTTGATCTTACTTGCGTCACATGTTTGGACAATGAATTGCTAATCAAGAGACGGAACGGATGGGCGTGTATCTTCCGACTTATTGTATATCTATAGAGGTTTAAAAGGGATAAATAGGGCACATGCGCCATGGTTTTATGCTAACAAGCCCCGACTTCAAATTCTCAAAATCTAAGCATCACCACTATGGTCGTCTATCGCACCGTCGGCACATCTGTGCTTGCTCTATCAAGCGTGATTTCTACAGTAATAGGAGCTCCTGCTCCCCAAGTAAGCGGCCTACCACCTCCAGCCGGCCCCGGGGGCGATGACGAGAGCGGCGACGCTGGTCCACCACTTCGCGGCGGCTCCGACCTCCTGGGGAGTCTCCCGGGGAGAGAGATCGACCCAGACAACCCAACAGCCGTGGTGCCCACTGGGACATATGAGCTTGTTCCGGGTCAAGGAGCAGCTCCCAGTTTAGGCGTCCCATTTCTTTTCGAAGATGCAGAAAACCCCCAGCCAATCCGTGGAGATCAAGGCACTACTGATCCCGGCCCAAGGAATTATGCGTATGACCGGATTAATCCCAACACGCTTGCTCCCCCAGGAACAGACAATGGAGATCTCCCGCAAGGGTATGAGGTGCTATCATTGTCCTTGAGCCTTCTTACTGACTGTGGGTCTTCAACAGGAAATGGCCGATGGGTCTGAGCCACAACAGAATTCTGTCCGGGAATGCTGGCTGGGCAAGACAACAGAATATACAACAGCTTCCGCGTCAGTAGCATTTTAGGTTCTGCAATAGCTTCGCTTACTTGATATTTAGAGGCGACAGCCATGGCTGGTGTGGATATGCAGCTTGCTCCCCACGCATACCGCGAGCTTCACTGGCATCGAGTAAGGGCTTGGATCCTTGCGAAAGTACGCAATTAACTCTATACAGGCAAATGAATGGAGCTACATCTTTAACGGATCTGCAAGAGTTCAACTAGTCAATGACGACGGACAAACATTTGTTGATGACCTCCAAGCGTAAGTTGATCGCCCCCTGATTCGTGGATCTCGAAGTTACTCATGAGATCGACCACAAGACGATTTACCAGATACAAAATTTATCAACTAAATCACTAACATTGTGCAGAGGTGATGTTTGGTTCTTCCCTAGCGGTGTTCCTCACTCGATTCAAGCACTCGACGATGGATGCGAGTTCCTCTTGATTTTCGACGAGGGCGACTTCAGCGATGGCAACACAGGTCTGGTGACCGAGATGGTTTTACGAACACCTCTCGAAGTACTCTCCAAGAACATGAACGCGCCGATCTCAGATTTCGCCGACATTCCGCAAGACCAGTTGTATATCTTCAACGGTACTCCGGCGCCTGCCAACATATCGGCACAGAACGTCACGGGGCCAGGTGGGTTCGCCTCGGGGAACAACAGCTACACTTACCACTTCTCTATGCAAGAGCCATACGAGACGCCTGGTGGAAGCATCAAGATTATCGACCCCCTCACGTTCCCGATTGCCGAAAATTTCAGCGTCGCGCTGGTGACAATCCATCCTGGAGCAATGAGAGAGATTCATTGGTACGTGCCCCATCTATTGTCACTCCCAGGATCCAGAACTAATAGATCTTAGGCACGGGACCTCAGATGAGTGGGGGTTCTTCCTTGCAGGTTCGGGGCGTGCGAGCGTTTACGTTGCTCCGGATCAGGGTGCAACATTCGATTTTGCGGAGGGCGACGTGAGCTACATTCCCGCTGAAGCGTCGCATTTCATTGAGAACACTGGAGACACGGACATTGTTTTGTAGGCTCAATATCTCCCTTGACATTGTGATTAGAATTACCAGAGCCACTAAGACTAACGGTCTCGCAGCCTTGAAGTTCTGCAAGCTCCTCGATTTACGGACATCTCCGTCGTAAGTTCGAATCCTGGTACGAAATTGGCTGAGTACAAAAGCTAATGCTATCAGAACCAATGGCTAAGACTCACCCCTCGCCAAATTGTGCAGGATACGTTACACCTTCCCGATAGCCTTCTTGATAATTTGAGCGAAAATAAACAGTATGTTATCCAAGGAAGTACCAATCTTACTGCAGTCGCGGGTGGAGATGGGACAGCATAATTTTATGCTTGTGATCGTTGTAAGCTCGATTTTCTAAGTTATTGATGAAGTATGGAGTGTTTTGCCAAATTTTTATTGCTCAATAAGTTCTTCAAGATTACCGTCATGAGCTTAAAAGACTATATTGCGGTATCAACCTTCCAACTACGGAAGTATGGTACATGTGTATGAGAGCGGCAGAGGAGGAAAGAAGCACAGGGAGGTAGACATAAGACATTACAGAACAAGCGATGATCAGATAGGTTAGGCTACTTTATCTTTAGCCCCCAACACTCATGACTATCTCGTCTCCGGGTTTCTTTGTTTTATTCGCCTGTTTCTATTTTATCTACAGCCTCCATTAACTCGTGTTCCTCTATTTTTTTTAACCCATCTGGGTGAGTCTTTTGCTATAAAATTGCAGTGTTATTGCGGAGTGCTCCATATTATCCGTTTGTGTACCACTGGTCCCTTAAACAAGTCAACTTAGAGAATAGAATAACTTCTACTAGCATAACTGGATCGTTCCTAGGCTTTCTATACCCTGGTCAAATTGAAAGTGTTTGAGTTGGTTCTTTCTGGTCGATTGTTATATTTGTAATACGTCGGCTTCATATCAGCATTACTAAAAGTTATACACGCCATTAGATCTAGAATACTTTTTTCACACTGATTCCTGCTCCTGAAACCCGGGCGAGCACAAAGAAAATAGAAGAGGCAAGGTATGTGAGTCCACAAAGGAGAATCAGGCCATGAAAATTGCTTCCTTGGTATTGTCCCACACGGTCACCCAGCACCGCTCCGGCAATTGGAATCCCTATGAGCGTCGCTGGACTGATAAACAAGTACGCAGTTCCGCATTTGCTCCCATAATCCTCTGTTCGGCAAAGCTGGGATATGCAAACGGGAGCTAGGCTGTATGCGCTCCCACTCAAAAATCCGAACAGTATAGAAAAAGCAACGATTGTAGACGTGCTCGTAGCAGACCTCCAGAGCACCAAGATCACTACCGCACAAGGTAAGCTGCTGAGGATCATTACATTGAACCTACCCCATCGGTCTGCAAGCCATCCGGGAATCAACCGGCCAAATATCTGAGCAGCGTTCATAAAAGCAAGAAGCTGGTACGCCCTGCTGTTTTCCATGCCCTGTGACAAGGCATAAGGCGTGATATATGCTGCCGGAATTAAGTAAGCAAATTCAATGAGGAAAATTGCACATATAGTAAAGAAGAAACTCTTTTCGCCCAATATATCGAAATTTGCACTCCAGTTGTATTTGTGGGAGGGAGGGAGGCGAGTTCTCATGAGGACCATAGCGATCGTCCCCATAACCATGCAGATAAGTGCAATGACACGAATTGTCCAGGCAAATCCGATAAGAGGCTCAAGATTGCGGAATAAGAGTGGAAAAACAATGCCACCTAAGGGACCACCTGAGGTAACTGCCCCGGTTGCTATCCCCCGATATTTATTAAACCAGTGGCCAGTTGTAGCAACGCTGGTGGTCCATATACAAGCGCTAGAGATGCCTCCAAGCACACCAAAGCTTAAAAAGAACTGATAGTACTCTTCAGAAATAGAGATAAGCTTGCTAAAACCACTACAATACAGAAAACATAATCATCTTACCTGTACAGAAGGAGAAGGCCACCATGGCAGTAATAAAGCCAATGTAACCAGGCATCAAAATCCACTTGAGTCCATACGCATCAAAGAAAGGTCCTGTTATAAATGCATACATTGTCAGCGACACTCTTCAAGGAAAGCTCAGGGTATATCGAAGATTGTCAACACTGAAGTCATGTGAGGCAGAATATGACATACCAACTTGTCCAGCACCAAACGCCAGTAAGAACGGATACATCGAGAAGATCCAGCCAACTTCCTGTTCAGAGTAATTACTAAGCTGATGTAGTCCCACGAATGTCTGGAATGTGCCAAGCGTGTTCAAAAGCCCGGCGACAGGAAACAAGGCACACCAGGCGCCAATCGCAACGGCAATGGCTCTCCCCTGAGTTTCTGCCACCACGGGGAGCTGCGGAGTGGCGTCCTCATCCCCACTTTGGCTGCTATTGCTGGGAGTTGTTTCAAGTGCTGGCTTGCAAGGCCGTACCATCAAAGCCTCCCGCACAGAGGTCCACGTTTTCTCAGCCATGGCCATGGGAGAAAGAAAAAAAAACTCAAAACCGAGGCTCTGAATGTAGGCCACGTTGGAGTGACAGTGTTGAAGCAGATACAGGCGGTCAGGTCTTTAAGTTCGAAAGCTCTGGTCCACTTTATCACATTTCCTTCGAGTTTTGCAATTTCATTTGACTAGCTGTTCCAGATCTAGCTTCCGTCGGCACGACCTTATCTAATAAAAGGAGATTGTATCGCGGTGACTAGCCTGACTTCATCATCTATGACATCTTTGGTGCGAGGTAGGCGGAATGCTCGTGATGTTTTCGACATTGCTGGAGCAGACCGTCATGGCTGGCTCCGACGTCACCATCAGCCGAACTATGCTTCAGCATTCAAATTTCTCCCCTACTAGGTCCGGAATGCTGACTCGCACACTCAAGTGAGTCTTGAAAGACCGTTGATTGGAGCTTTCACATGTCATGAACGCGATCGCAGAATACAGCCAACTCTTGTGTCGGCCGCGAAGAAGCGATCATGAGCTTTACTTTCGTAGAAGACTGTAACAAGAGCAAGATAATCGAAATAATAAAACACAAATTTATAGCAGATTATAGGAAGAAGCTAGGAATTTGTAGTATGGAATTAAGTGAACAAAGACGAAGTAAAGTTACCCGTAGCTACATTTGCCAATAGAGACAGAACAAATTCGTCTTTGTTGAAGAAGTCCGGTATTATGTTCCAACCAGACGATCAGTATTGAACAGCCTGAAGACAAAATGTAAGTTCCCATTTCTGTAGACGATGGCAACTGCTTGAGAGATCGATCGGTAGCTCGACCAGGGAAGTGATAGCCGCAGATATCAACCGTATAACTGTAAGGTTGCCAAACAATCATGCGGCATCACCGCGTTCAATCGTAGACTTCGTGTAAAGGAACTTCGTATAAAGGGAAAGCACACAACAGTAGCCCGTATCAGATCGCCTCGGGACTTCATTTATTCGTTGTTTTTGAAAGAATAATTGCTAGCTGCTCGTCTTATCACAGATTTGGGGACACAAAATCCTTTGTGCGAGTCGAACGGAACGGTACGAAGCCATTGCCTTTTACACTTTGCCTGATCCGCGAGCGCCAGGACTCGTCTGCAGCTTTCTCGGCGACGTCGTTTCTGATTCTACGTCCCCGCTGCCAAATCCACCACGTCGCAAATACAACTACAGTCAGCGGCACGGATATAACGAAGAAAATCCACAGATGCCTTTCAACTATTATAACTTGGCGCCCCAAATCATCCGTCTGAACCTCGAAGAAAGGCATTGATAGGAAAGCCTGACAAAGTTAGCATGTACCACACCGGATATTGACGTACGCACCGATGCAAACGTTCCAGGAAGAAACAACATCGTGATGGCCGCCAGAACAATCATCGACGCGCTATCCTTTTTGGCCTCTCTAGCAATTGTCGCAGAGGTTCGAGCAATCTCCATGTTGTTCTGAGCGTCAAGTTGCTGCATCATAAAGTGGCACTGGGCTATTTCAAAATCGCATAGGTCCTTAAAGTAATCGATTAAGTTACGAATACTCGAGATCCTAGACCTCAAATCAGGTATACTGGTCTCTAGGAGATCCTGGGTGACTTTTTTATCATCGTTGTCTTTTAGTTGTCTCATTAAAAGATCTAAATCCCATGCTAATCGATTCACAAGATGTTCCATGTCTCTAAGTATGTTTCGCACATTGTACTGCGAATGAAAGATTTTTTCAACGTGTTCTCTTGATAGATCCTGGGAGCCCTGCATAATCTTTAACAAGTATTAGCACAAACTAGGCATAGAATTCAAAGATTGTCACCATTTTTTCGGCTGAGCTAAACATTCTTAATAGACGATCATAATCCGAATCGAGATAACCGTGCAGTATAACACAGTCTATCAAAAATGGTTGGAAGAGCTTTCCGCGTGCAGAGCTCTTCACTAGCCGCATGATCATTTGCTCCTGGATAGTTTCTTCACGATAAAGTCCTATCATTATGTAACTGTAAAGTTAATATCTTGGAAGATTCGCCGGTATAATTTCTTACTTTTCAGTATTGTTTATTTTGTCACTTGAGGCCCAGAAATTAGAGTTACAGTATACTATACAATGTCAGATAGAGGAGAAAGTAAGTTGGTTGTTGCGGACCAGAGTTAGTAATCTTTCCTGAGTGATCACGATGTCGCTGACGGTAGAGTTCTTGGTAGCCAGTGTGTAAATATAATCGAAATATATGGGTAATTAATATGCCAAAATATCTTCGCATCCAGGCAATAGTCGAAAGATTAAGCTGCATATCTGAACATGAGCTCGTTAGATCCGAAACCTAAATTCCATTGTATGGAGTCATATGTACTCATGGGATAATTATTCTTGAAGAATCTTCGGATAGGTTAAACCAAACAACATTCTAGCGGAAAATGAGAACGCACATGATACGCAACAGCTTCCCAGATTTGTTATCACAACTGTCGCTTTTCTATATCCATCAGAACATGATTCTCATTCCATACTTCAGCCGTTGTTGAAACAGCAGCCAAAAACTTACCTCTACGTGACGAACCAGATCGTCATGATTCAGCTCTTCTCCCCAGTAGTAGTTTTCCTCGTCTCCCTGACGCATTTCAAGCAAATTGCAAACCGTTGGCTCATTCTTTTGTCGCTGGAAAATTTCAGAATTTTTTTCGACTATAAAAATTTCCGTTTCTGGGTTCTGCAGATCCTCAATCCGTGGAGGCCATTCGTAAGCCTGGTCAGCCTCGGGTGTGGCAGGGGGTGGGGCGGACGAAGTCTCCATCACGTTGAACAGGAATTGTATATCTACAAGTGTTGAATGGTAGGACAATAGTTGTAAAAGATGCGAGTGCAGAGAGAAAAAAGAAGATACCCAACTCTTAAGTACTAGGGCTCATGCTCCTGCACGGCACAGCATCCGTGAAAGTTAAACAACCCAGCCACTTCAGCACCCTAAGCCACGTCAGTCACCTGATCAATCTTGACTTGCGCAGGCAGAAACCTCGATCTTCAGCGCACATAACACATTTAGATAAATCTTCTCAAATAATCCAATGCAAAAAAGCTAAGTATAGCTATGGTTCGATAGGTATAGAAGCTCCAAAACACAGTGGATGCGACCACGCGGAAAAGCGTCCAATGAGGGAACCGTCATTGATTTGCTGGAAAATCACCGTTAATCACCTGGGCATTCAACATTTTAGCTCTCTAAGAGTGCAGAATCATATAACACAGGTTAAACTATAATTTATGAGTTTTTGATTCATCTCGTCCATCAGTCTAGATCATACAAATGCCTCGTTCTCTAATGCAATAATGTGCTATCTATTTCCCCTGAGCATTAATTCTAATTTTCTCCAAGCCCCAAGTGGCCCCCTTCCAAAGTTTTCATTCAGCCTTGCATGAGGCGTAGTAAATAGTAGGAATAGAAACAGCGCTATGCATCCCCGTTCTCCTGCTCATTAGTAAGTGTCTAATTAATCATAATCGTTTCTCTCTTTCCATTTTCCCCCGTCTCTCTCGTTCTCGTGGATTGTCGGCAGCGAAAGCCGATTCATCCAATTTCCTTTTCCCAAGCGCTCGCTGTGTACTAACACACGGAGCCACCAGAAAACTCATATACACTCGTTCCCAGCCACCTACCAAAGTTGTAATAAACACACCCTTCCCCACCATTTTACACAGATCGAGACTGAAGAAATATTACCGCGTCGCACCTCAACTCTCAACCCTGAACTATTCACACCCCTCCCCTCTCCATCAAATTC